>JAAAKQ030054373.1:15530-31551 GCA_010016005.3 Zanna intricata | reverse complement strand
AATAGGTTGCTCTTATAATATCTCTTCAAATAATTGTCTGATTTTCAAAATTCAAATGGGGTATTTGTTAGCAGGTTGAAGGCTAAATTTTGCACGCATCAGGTACATTCTCGATCCAAGAGATCAAGGTTATTCGAAAATGTATATATACATATATGTTTGTTATCGCATCATGCGAAAACTAACCAACCGATTACCTTGAAATTTTCAGGATACATTCATGTTATCCCAGGGAAGGTTTAAGGCCATCGACCAAAGCTCTAGCTTCCTTGAAGGTTAAGATATTAAAAATATTCATTATTTCTTTGCCCCCAAGGATGGTGAAGTTGTGAATTAAAGATATTCATTAAGGAAAAAAAATTAATTAAGCCTTTTACTATATTATTATATTTCTGCCGCCATAGCAAATTAATATGTTATGAATTTTTCGTGTTCAAAGGTATATGTACTTAAGTTACCATAGTTACTATTATTCCTATCTTTTGTAAATTAGTTTCTTTTTCAGGTTTCTATAAAGCCCGAATATTGTAATTATTATTTATCAGTATTATTCTCACAACCATGAAGATAACATACAATGCAGGGATCCAGGGGCTGGAAACCCCTGGGTAGATAGGAATGGTGATCGAAGCAAGCTCTGCAGTTGTCCAGGGTATCAGTCCCCCTGGCAAACTGGGAATGGAGAGCAAAGCGACCTTGGGATAGGCCCCTTGGTCCTGGAAAGCCCTGAGGAGCCCCTGCGTTGGCTCCGAAGATTCGTCTGGGCTGACCTGAGCCCTGAGGGTCCAGGTTCTGGCTAGAAGGGCTGGCTAATAATGTATAAAATAAAAAACCTAATTTATAGAAACAAAAGCTAAAAATCGCAAACTACGGAAGGATATGATTTATGAGTTTAAAATATAAATTTAAATGAACTGTTACAAAAATTAATTTGCAAAATTTCTTTCCTTTTATTATATTAGATATTTAGGGAAAATTTCTGTTATTAAATAATGAAAGATTCAATTAACTGAAAAAAAAAAATTCTCAACTTTAGTTATCAGAAATCAAAATATTGGTTTGCTAAAAATAATACATAAAAATACACATTACTTAACATTTCTGCAGCCAATATATTTAATATCAATTTACTGTTTTATTTTATACAAAAAATAAGTCGAAGCACATAACCAGTCTTTTCCATAGTCTTATAACCACATAATAGTCTTTTTCATAACTAGGAATTAGTGTAATTGAGTACAAAAGACTTTTATACATGGCTATAATAATGTAGGTTAAATAATATTATTATTATTATATTCAGAGGTTAAATAATTCATTAATTTTTAAAAAAAATTACGTTATTTAAATATACTTTATTAATGCAATTATTCAAAGGAACATGTATGGTTACTCATCAGAAGTGTGAAAAGATGCATACAAAGTTATTCTAAAACACTGAACAAGAATATTAGAGTTACAAGAAATGTTAAACATTGTCATAATAAATTTTATAATTTAAAACAAAACTGAAATATTCATGCTGAAATATAATATAAATTTTAAAAAAATGTTTAAAATAAATTTTATACATATACTTATGTACAATTACCTGCAAAGAGATTTCACAAAATTATTGAAAAACAAAAATTAAATCAAGTGCATTGGTGCTTGGAAACATGATGAAAGTGAAGCTTCTTACATAATATTATATGAATTATTAATGGTGTAAAATAACATATATTCAATATACACAAGTGATAAAATTTTTTATTAATAAGAAATATTAACTAACTATGTGTATTTACATAAAACATAGAAAAGTTTTAACATAACATTGAAGTTTAATCATTATTATAAGTTGGAGCATGTGTTTTCTATATTGAATGATCAGCTATATTGCATCACATGCAATAGGAATAGTGGGGGAATCAGTGTGTGACACTTTTTCATGACGCTTGTTTTTTTCTCAGTTGACTCCCCATCCTGAAGCCTGTATTATGAAACTTCAAAGATGACAACATTTTTTTTCAAAATTAGAGTTTTTTAAATTATTCAGCAGTTTTAAAAATACTTGATTTCATGTTGAGTTCTTTAAAAAAAAAATCACAAATATAGATCTGAAAAATCTTTTAAATATATGATTACCCATACTCAAAGTCCTCACATATATTATATACATATATACACAAACATACACACATATACACAAGTATATAGCCCGTATATACCATTGAATAAAAAAGGGAGGTTTCAGATCATCCAGAATTAAATTACTTTTTTATTTTTTTAAAAATTGACTATTTTCAAGAAATTTCCATTTCTAATGATTCCAAGATTAGATTATGCAGCAGTTCTACTTTAGTTCTGCCACAAATACTCAAACTGTTGAGACATTTTGTGAATTTATTATGTGATTTTTAAGTCAGTTAAGTAGATGAAAATAAATAATAAAAATAGTAATAGTTAACAAGTTTAAAGTGTTGTAATTATTTCTAGTTGCGTATATGAAAATTTTGTAAATGAAACGATAGAAACATTTAGATTAAGGTAGTCTGGGGGGATTGGGAAATACTGGAAGAAGTTAGAGAACCAAAGTCAATATTTCAGCTTAGGATGAAAGGTAAAAGATCACAAGGTAAACCAAGGAAGAGATAGTTTAATAAGATAAAGGAATATGTAGGATGTAGGAGAAAAAACATTGAAAAGGAATAGTGGAAAGACAGAAGAAGAAGAATAAGGAGATCATTGATCCACAACCCAATCCATAACTGAATATGAAAAAACAGGTAGAAGAAGTAGATTAAAATAAAGATTGTCTAAAATGACATAAAAAAATTAATTTAAATGAAAAGTACAGAACAAAGAAGATAAACTTATGAACCAGTTACTATCCAGAATAGTGTAATAATATTTCATAATAACCTGCGAATGTTTTCGTCGTTGTTTCAGTTTGAATTGAAGAAAAGATGTATCAGCTGAATTATCATCTTTAGGAGGTGGCCAACGCCATTTACCAATTCTAACAGTTTTTGCTCTTCCATAAGGATCCATAAACGGTCTTGCCTCACTTGGATCACTTAAATCAGGTGGTGGAGGCATGGGTGGTGGAGGCGGTACAACGCTCTAAACAAAAAACGTACTACTTTTAGTTCACGATGTAGGTGCGATATTGAAACAATCAAATTAATACAGCAGAAACACAAAGTGGTTGGTGCAAAGTTCCATTTGGTGTTAAAAGAAAAAGTAATATTTTATGATACAAAGAAAAATACTTGTACAACATTCACATTGCCAAACACATATTCACATCTTCAAAAATTTATTTTTAAATCTTGTAACTTTAATTACATAATCTATCAGTAAATTCACTTCACATAATGTTTATTGATATATTTTCTGCTTCCCTTCCTGAAAAATTCTTAACCGTGCAACTATGACTATTTCATTTTTTAAATCAATTTTTACTTTTAACAGAAATGTTTCAGTAATATTTTTTTGACAAGAATTATTTTTAGTTCTTTCCTCAAAAATTAAAATATCTTTACATTAATTTCATTTTATTGTCAACTACTGATAATTTAATGTTAATCAATATATGTAGCTTATTTTCTTATTGTTAACCAAACATGAAAGTATAAGATTTTCACATAATGTATAAATCACAATAATTTATTACCAATCTTCATGTTTCTCATGCTCAATTATGTTAAGATCTCTTCGTTATTATTTAATTTCTTCACAACTTTTTCTCAGTTATCAACAAATTTTATAGAGTATTCACCTAATCTGGTTTCATATGATTAAAATAAATAAAAATGTACATTAAAAAAAAGGGCTATTTCACTGTAAATATATCATATAAAATATTCACTAACCAAAGTACAAAAATTAATATGCAGAATAAGAAAATTAACAGTGATCACTACTACAAATCTTTCCTTAGAAGTAATCTTGTAGAAATGTTTATAATACAGAAATATACATAAAACTAAATCCAGTTAAAATGAACAAGTAAACATGATACAATGATGGCACTTGAACAAACAGTGAATAATTTTCTGATATAATCATTATATTTGACCTTGTGTTCTATATATTCAGTGATGTGTAACACATTGTATCTGATACAATACAGGACATATGAGTACACAGTATTTTACATCAATTGTACACCTATTTTTAAATTACTGAACAAGTAATCTGTTCATGCCCTTTTGTATAATGGATCTATTGTCATACAAGAATAATCTTTTTAAATTGTAGTCAGTTAGAACCTGAAATTATTACTGTAATTAAAGAACTATAAGTGTTAGAGAAAATTTAAGGGTAATATTTTGATTTTAAAATTATCAAAAACCCAAATGTAGATAAACCTTGCATTTTAGTAATGTTGACATCTCCTAAAAACACACATGACTATTTTCACTAGATTGTATTTTTGTTTAAATTCTTTTTATAAATGTTGCTTATTCACTGCTGTTATAGAACTCTGTAATACATCTTTTTAAATCCTTTTTCCGTACCTTTTTATTTGATATCTCTGTGATAAATTTCAAATGATTTTAATTAGGGAAAAAATGTGCCAACTGCCTTCCTTATCAATTCTTTTTCATATCTTCACATACCCATTGTTACTCTTTCACTTGAAATGACTAGTTTGTTCTATTTCATGAGGACTGGTTTATAGTTATTTAATTACAAGGGCATAAACAGACAATCAACATACTTTACCATCCAAATTAACTAGTTCAAACCACCCTGATCATAGGCAGTGTTAAAATTCTCTGCTGGTTATTTTCCTATTTTCTTTACCCTTCCTCTTTCCTTATCTTCATCCCTTGTTTCCTAGACAAGCACCATGGAATTATGTCAGATATAATCTGGCAGAGATTGTGATGCATCGTGCTATTCTGTCAATTCCTAACAGCTGGAAGTTATAATAGCTCATACATCTTTTTTTGATATAATGTTGTTATAACTCTGCGTATGAGACAATTTAAGACTCAGTCCTGTCTTGGAGTGTATGAAAAATCAAATTAGATAAAGCTAGGAAAGCTGCCTCTCACACAGCAATAATCTCAAAATATTAATTTAGTACTGAGAAAGTCAGGAAAAAATTAAATTCCAAGAGATCTCATATATTTAATTTAAGCATAAATAATGTTTGGAACTTTTATTGATGATGAATTAATTCACCAGTGAAGCTTTCAAAGAAGCTTATGCATGGGAATACAAAAAAATGGAAAAGAGAATTTGTACTATATGACAAAAGATGCCATGAGTAACTGAGATTTGATATTACAATATGCTTTCAATCTATATTAATATTACAGAAAAAATACAGTATACATGTTTAAAAAAATTTAATTAATCAGCACTCAGTTTTTTTATTTTTGTTGCAGATTTTAAAAATTTTGTTATTTCAATACAGAAGACTACGATATTTGATTTTTAGATAAATTTTCTTAATGGTTCAAGATTGAATTAAATGTTAATTCTGTTTTTACAGTAATCTCCAGAGAAGATAAGATGAATAAATTACTATACTTGTGGGTAATAGATAGTTCCTTAAAAATTTTGCATGTGTTGGTTGTGGTATGCAAGGTGTTTCTAAACTGTATAATTCTGTGAGAGTTGTCTGTAATGTGATATGTATTTTCAATTATTTTTCTTTGTTTGCGTACTATAATTTTTCAGGATTTGTTTTATTTGAAAGTTAAAGGTCAATTTTTAGAAACTTTCCTGTATACAAACTTATTTCCTTCCTCTATAAGTGTGGATTCATCAAACAGAGGAGAGAAGGAGCATAGGTAGTCAAAGGAAAGAAGATGGATAACATTATAGGTCAAGGAACTCTAAACCATGTGAGATATTAATTTTAACTTTATATAATATTGCACTATTTTTCATACATTTTTTTTTATTGTTTATCAGATTATTCTATTAATTGTATTGCACTTACTTGATGTCTATTACCAATAGTTTAATTAAATTGATTCTATAAAGTAAATATAAAGGGCACTAGCAAACATTTTACTGTAGACTATTTTCTATTTTTATAATTTTTCCAAATAATTTCCACACACATTATACAATTTTCCATCCTTCAAAACCAGTCTTCAAAGAAACCCTACCATGTTTCAGAGGAAATCTTGGAATACTCATTATCCCAAGCCCTTAGGAGGCCTCGTAAAATGCCTCTCTTTCAGTTTGTTCTTTACTTGGAGGAAAAGTATGAAGTCACATGGAGCCAGGTCAGGACTGTAGGGAGGATGCTCTAACAGTATTATTTCAGTGTTGGACAAATACTCAGAGCAAACTTTGGAGAGTGAGTAGGAGCATTATTGTGGAGAGGAAACCATGTGTCCAGTATTAAGAATTGGGCACAGCTTCTTGAGATTTTCAATAGCATTAGTAATCATTGAGGTAACACTATCCTGTACCTCTCCTCTGGATTTCCAACACAACTAATTTTAAAACTCCAATCATAATAAAAAAATATGGCCACCATTCTTTCTTCACTGGTCTAGATTTTTGAACAAAGGACTCCCTTCATCTCTTCATGACAAGACTCTTCATCTTCAAAGACTCACAATTTGTTCTGAGCCTTAGTCAGGATGCCCTTATGGTACAGTCAAGTTAAGTCACCACTGGTCACAACAGTATTTCACATTTTTTAATTTTTTCAGCATTTCAATCAAATGGTACATGATGTACCATTTGACCATTGGTCAAATTATGCGACATCCAAAGGATACAAAATTTTCTAACTTGGAGATCATTGTACAGAATAGCCTGAACTGTTGATGTATTAATGCTCAAGGACTGCTCTATTTGATGGTGTCATGCCTATCTATCTCAAGCATTTTTGTACTACAGCAATGTTTCCTTTAGTCACAGAGGAAGTTGACCAGACCTTGAAACATCCTCAAGATAAAGAAGAAAGAAGAAATTTTGGCTCTTTTGTAACTTTCAGTATCATCTAAATATTATTGTAAAATGAGGATAATCCTCTACAAGTGCAGGAGTATAGGAACACACAAATCATTTCCTCCTACTCTGTTCAACATTTAACACACATGCAAAATTAAATGCTTAAAAATTACCTGGTCTTCAGTTTTCGACCACCGACATCACTACCTCTTTTCATTAACAAAACAAAAAAGCGAATGACACTGAGTAGAGTGTCTACATAGGCCCAATCCTACACGGTTTGGGCCTGTTTAAACATATGTTAACTTGTAATCAACTGCGATGATCCATTCCATCATATTGCAAAGCTTTCCTAGTCCGCTTTGTAACTGAAAACACAGATGTTCTGTAGACCTGTTCTCTGGGAATTTTTATGGAATTATATTTCTTGATTGTAAGTGAAAAAGAACAATGTTTTTTTTATGTTTCTAATATGTTGGTCATTTAAATGTGGATTTTTATGCAGATTACAATGGATATACTAATACCATATTTGAGAAAGAATATAAACATCTCTATTATAATTATTATTTCCTTGTATAATTTTACAAGTTATTAAATGAAAATAAAATACATTATGTCAATATGCATTACATAAATACCTTAGTAGTAGAATCAACTGAAGATTTTCTACTCTTCAATTCACTAAGAACATTGGTAAATGCTGATTGAGGAGAACCTGGAGAACCTGATCTGTGTACCTAAAATGAAATACATATATTAAAAATATTTTAAAATGTTATTTTATTTATTATTATTATTAAGCAATTAAATAACTTTATAAGATATGATCTTTAATGTACTGAAATATCCTGTTTTTTTATATAAACATTTTAAAGCTTTATACAGCAATCTTCAGGGAAGAACAAGGCATTTTCACAAGCAAATTTTTTAATTTAGAAAAAGAATTATGGTCATAATACTTTTTAATATAAGGACTGATGAACATTTTCTTTACAAATATAATGTTTTAATTGTTTGTTTAGGCTCTATGTTTAATCTTTCCTTAAGAGCCTGAAATCCTAAAAAAAAATTGGATAATTGACTAAAAAAAAAAAAAGTTGATTAAAATAACATAGCTAATCTTGGGTAAGTTGATAAAACTGCATTCGTTGTAAGTACAATTGCTGCAACAAGTTACTTCTGAACATCAGAATTTCTTCAACAACTGGAACATCTCAGGGAGTAGAATACTAGAAAATAAGTAAGGTAGAATGGCAACAGTCAAAATATTATTTAATAAACCAGTTCCCATAGATTACTGAAGTTAAATAATAATATGTATGGCCTAAGTGGTGTGGTAATTTGTAAGTATCTGATATTCACATTTTAATAGTCAAATAAATAAATAATAATAAATATATAAATTTTAATAGTCAATAATTTATTAAAAAAAACTATTTTAAGTTTAATGATAAGTACTCAAATCCACTTACCAACAATTTTATATTCAGTATTAGTAGTATAATGGTGGTCGTCTTAAGTTTAAAATCTTGTAGACTTACGTCCTGTCATTATAAATGTCTAAACAATATTACTAAACAATATTTACATGAGTTTTATTTTTTAAAACATATTAACAAATTTTAGTGTTAAGATCCTGAGAATGGAAAAATTAATTTCCGGAAGTGCTAGAACTGAATATAAAATGGTTATTGTTGGAACTGAGTGCATTATAAAATTGTACCAACGGGCCATGTTTGATAAAATTATTATTTTAACTAATTAATTTGATTTAGTAATTATTTTATCTATTGTATTCAGTAATTAGTACTAAATATAATAATTAAAACAGCATTTTTTGGCAACGCAACTAAAAAAAAATGAAGTTAGAAAACTTCTATCATAATTGTATCAACAAATTTTGAAAATTATAACTACTATTTTGGATTTGAATTAAAATTATCGATATGGATTAAGATATTTTTACCTGAGCTTTTGTGGTAACTGGTGTACTTTTTGCTTTATTTGGAGTACTTGCCCACTGTGGTTGACTTTCTGTCACCTGCTTAAAAATAAAAAATGTACCACAAGAATTAAATAATAGCATTAGTAAAATCTTTATTAATCTGTGTAAAACTAACATAATTGTTACTAGACATCTATAGTAATTAGTGAAACATATCAAGGCAGAAAATCTTACAATAGTGAGTGTAAATATTGTATTATATCAAATTTTTTGAAATATAAATTAAATTAAAATATTTACATGTAAAAAAAAGAGAATGCATTTATAGATAATAAAAAAAAAGAAGAATATCTGAATTTGAATAGTAACACAACAATTTTTCTTTAAGTAAAAAAAAATGTATATATAGCTACATTTTTAATATTATCAGATTTATAAACTTACTGGTTGAGTCTGCTGTTGTAAAAGCTGTTGCAAAGCTTGATTTTGAGCTAATAATTGTTGTTGTATTTGAAAATTTTGTGCCATAGCTGACTGAAGAAAAGCACGATGAAGATTAGCTTGATATGCCATTATATTTGGATCACTATTACCTGCTTGACCTTGCTGATTATTAGGTATGCTTAAACCTGGAAAAAGTCAATTGTTCTCTTTATTTAAAAATTTCTAATTTCCAAACATATAAGTATGTATACAAGGCAGTTGAGAGGGAAGTGAAGATGAGGCTTGAGCTAAAATGCCTAGCCCTGAAGTTTGTTTATCATGTATGGTTAAAAAATATCAGACTGATCGATCTATAGACAACAGCGCACATGTGCAGATCAAACAGCACTTGGCCAAGTCACGTGACATCCCCTTCTCCATTCCTGCTGGAGAGTCGACTATGGACCCCTTAGTCAGGCCATGGCCTTCATTTGTATAACACCTTGCATCTACAGCTCGCTGGAAAAATGTTAGTATTTTAAAAGAGCAACCCATTAATGTGAAATTTCTTATGAAAACTCAGAAAATCCACCACGAAACTAATTCTTTGTTAAAAGAAGTATATGGTGATGAATGTTTATCACACACTCAGATTTTTCAGTGATTTTAAACAGTTCAAAGAGGGATGAGAAGAGATTGGTGCAATTAGTTGGGTGACCTGAAAATCAAACTGTGATTCAGCAATGCTACCCTGAGATCCTAATTACTCTCCGTGAATGAGCGAGAAGAGATCTACACTGTGGAAAAACAAATCATGGATTTTTCATCAGGACAACACCCCAGCCAATACTGCATTGTCTATAAGATGTTTTTTGCCAAGCATGGGATACTTGCATTGGAACATCTACTTAATTCACCGAATCTTGTCCCGTACTACCTTTTTTAGTTTTCCTAGATGAAATCAGCACTGAAAGGAGCGAGATTCAAGAAAGTTGAAGCTCTGAGAGACAAAATGACAAAGACCATGAAAATGCTTTCTGAAAATGACTTCCAGCAGTGCAATAACCAATGGAAAATTCATATGGAGCAGTGTAGGAATCATGGAGGAGAGTATATTGAACGGGATAATGTTGAAATTGTGAAAAATAAAAAAAAAATAAAGTTTTTATAGCAAAAATACGGTTTTTTAGACAAATCTCATATACCAGAAAATAAATAATTCCATTTTCACATTTGTAATCGAAAATAAAAAAAATTAATGAAGTAACGTATTAATGATTTTAAAACGAAGTATTTGTGAACACATTTTGTCTTCAGAGGTTAGATCATTTTTGTTTGAAATCAACTGCAAAATATTACTTTAATGTAGAGTTTTCCCCTAACAGCTTTCTTTTTGCAAACAATGTTAAAGGCAGATCCGTCTATCTCCTTTGTTCAAGGCTTTGTAAATTTCATTTCTTGAGACTCCACCTCACTAACATCCTGCATATATGAAACAATTAAAGAAATTAAACAGATTTGAAACAATCAAGTAAATGATTACTAATGGAAAATCTTCTGTGACAAAAAATATTCCATCATTCCAAAGTTAATTCTAGCTGATATATACAATAATTTACTGAAGTTCAGAAAAAAAATTGAAGAAATTTTAACATTTTAAAATCTTTATTTATTTTTATTTTTAGTAATATGATTCTAGACATACTAAAAAAATATTTGTTTTTTAGAAGAAGAGATATGTATGAAATGACTGGTAAAAAAAATTGTAGATCCTTAAATCAAATCTGAGTCTAAACTAATCTAAAAGCCATCCAGCATACAGAAAACAATTTATTCTGTATGTTACTATAAGTAGAATACATAGAACTGATTTTCTCACAGGTTGGTTACATATGTAACCAACATGTAAATGTTTAATGTTCATGTTAAGGGAAAATATTCAATGATTGTTGTTAAATTGAAATTATTAATATAACTTCAACTCACAAACTATTAAACTTATATTTTAGGTTATTGTCAAACTTAAAAGCAATTTATATTGTTATACTCGTACATTGAGATCAAAACCAAAATTACTAAAAACATATAACAATTACGAAAGTGACACATAATTACAGTTAGTAAATACATTTCTATATGATACTAGGAGTTTAATCAAAATTTGTTAATTAAAGTTTGTATTAATATAAATCAACTTCATAATACCCCTCCCCTTTTCGTTGACTTATAATCTATCTGTTTAATGCTTTCAAAAGTCCAAACAGGTTAAGTATACACGTAATAAATATCAACAGAAACCATTCCAATGAATCATATTAACTTTTTATTTTGTATACATAAAATATTTATATTTATATTTAGAATGTATAATTTGTTACTTCATTTAAGATTTAATATAAATTATAATTAAACTTATTTTAAGTTAAGAAGGCAAAGATTAATCTTGATTTATTACCAAATTATCAGTGATCAAACTGTATATAATACAAATGGAAGATAAGTCTAGTATTAATAATTTGTTTTTTTTTTTTACTTTGCAAACAATACAAAAAAAATACAGTAAAAATATTTATAATTAAAGCTCAAAAACTTTAAAATAATTAAACAGATTTGATAACTAAATTATTTTAACCCTTTGAGAAGTCTGAAAGTTTTGCTACATACAGCTGCTGTAAACTGTTCTTTAAGGAATAATCAATAAATTTCATCTCACCAAAACTTGCTTTTTAGAATAAATTAAAAATAAGTAACCTAGCAAAACATAACCTAGTAAAAAAAATAATTTGATACTTTAAAATGTTTACAACTTCACTTAAAGTTAAGAATTAAAAAAAAAAAATGAAAAAACAAGGCTTTAAAATAATCAAGAAACAAAAACAGTAAATCAAATATATCCTTGCAGAAAGGATTGATTATATAACCCAATTAGTGTTAAAAGTATATGGAGTGTGTGTGTGTGCATTTCTTAAGACTGTGCGTGTGCGTGTGCACAGTCTTAAGAAATGCTAACTCCCAAGGACTAACTATAACAGAAACAATATTTAATGATATGAATTTAGATTAAAAAATAAATGTGACTGCCTGTATTTCTTAATAAAATAAAACTTAAATATGATGATGAGCGTACAGCTAATAAACAGCTTCAAATAACTGTCATAAATGTCTAACTGTATAGAATTTGCTAAATGAATATGTTTCAAAGGGTTATGGAAATTATGTATCTTTGAATGTGTTTTCTTGTCTTTCATTTGAGAGTAAAGTGAATCTTGAAGTAGCTTACTCTGCCTTGGTCAAGCTGAGTTAATACACTAATTTTATCTTAACATAGCACATAAAAATGTACATGCAATAGAATATCAATAATCTGTTAACATAAACTCATTTTTAAACTTAAAGAAAAAATAGGAATAAAATGCCTTTTCACACACTCACATACAAGTAATTATACATCTTTCATTAATAAAATTACACAAGTACTTTTTAAATTTTCATTAAAAATTATTACAATTAAATAGAAAAACATCTAAAAGTAGAATATTTTGAAGCAACTTAAAAATGATTCCACTTAAAAATATTTTTACATTATTTCTTTCAAAATATTTATTTTCAAAAATTTTATTATGCAAGAACTTTTAAAAAGAAAAATATAAATTTTTAACAAACTAAAATATAACTATATCATAAATTAAAAATAATTATATTTTTCATTCTAAAAGTAAGAATTTTTTTAATATTATTGTATAGTTTTAATGTTTGCTATTTGCAGAATTCATATGTGTTTCATATTTATGTTTCTTGTCCTTAAAAATATTAATGAATTTTTTCTAAAAAAAAAATCATTTCTAATACTGAAAATATTAAAATTAATATTAAAAGTCTATTTTAATAGAAGTTATAAATTATCTCAAGCACTGAAGTATTTAGAAGAATATTAGACAGTATCTGTAACATTTTGTAATTAATTTATATTTCTAGAATATAAAAAAAAAATATTTTTCATTAGTATAATGTAATTATGAAGTTTAATATAATTTGTTGTCTTTTTTTCATAACTGGTGATGAAAACTATTTAAAATAATAAACCTTTAAAATTGTAAATGAACCAAATCGTATGCAATCATTTTTCCATTCAGGAAAGAGTGATAAATATTTTTTAAATTATGTTACAAAAACCTTTGTATTTATAAATATTTATTGGTATAACATTTCAAAAGTTTATAATTTTAAATAGTAAAACATAATTTTAGAGAGCTAAAGAGAAAAAGATAGAAAAGAAATTGAAAATAATAAATAATGACAGTAAACACAAGAATTACTGAAAATTTCACAACAGATGACGGGAATAAATAATTTAAAGTATCAGAAAAATAATCACCACAACAAATTATCAATAAATATGTAAAGCAAAGAAAGAACATAAGACAATTATCTTCAGTTCATAAAAAATATTAATAAAAAAACAAAAATTCAACGAAACATGTAGTTGTGAATTAGAAAAAAGCATTTTGATCACATTTAATTAGTAGGATTGACATAAACCTAATCTAACCTAACTGTAAATAAATCTCTATTTATTTAAATAATCATCTCAATGAATAGTTTATTTAGTTACATTATATTTTTTAAAAAGAATAACCTGAAAATATTAATTTTAAAATACGGATAAAAAATAAACTTACTGTATTTGATTGTAATGAAGTGTTGACAAATCTGTAAAAAATATTGCATACTAAATGGGACTATGAAATTTTATATACATATTTACATCATGAAGCAACTGAAACATATGTTTCATTTTACCTTGCATGTTGTAGATTGGTACAGGCATATAGCCAGGTGTCATGGAAGCCATAGAAGCATTTGGATCTAATGAGAAACCTCCAGGGAAGCTGGATGCTCCCGTACCTGCACAAGAGACTTAAATCTTAACTGACCTAACCTTAAAACAAATTCCTTCTCTTTTTACTCCTTTGTTAGTTTTTATTTACAAAAGTTATGAAACCGAAGGATGTAAGTGATTAGTTATTATTCTGAAAGATGTAAAGGTGGTTAGAGGATATTAGAAATATTAGATGTTGGTACTCATGAATCATAAATATTAACAAGTATTTAATTAATGTTTTTAGTTTGTTATAAAATTTAAATTATGTTAATTCACAAAAAGCAAAGGAAATAATGAGAATAATTAAATCTGCTGTTGTTGCTAAAAAAAAAAAAAAGGTCTTAAAATGTGGAAATCAAATTAAGATACAATTAAATCAACAAGTTCACCATTTGGTTACATGCTATTAAAAGGTATACAATAGATGTAGAATATATAACTAACCTACCCATCATAATTCTTCTAATTCACAACAACAACCCTTCGTACCACACACATGCAACAATATCATATAGTTATATGTTATGAACATTGTTATTGATAAAATTAAATAAAAAATAAAAAAATTCAATAAAACTATAAATAGAAATTATTTCCATACAATCAAGAGTTTGCTTAGTCATCATTTTATAAATGGATTCAAAAGAAATTACTAATCAATAAATGAGGTTTCAACATCATAAAATTAAAGATTTTTACTGATTAAAGATTTCTCCAGACAATTAATATAACTTTCATAATTTGGGATCTATAAAGACCCTGTATCCCTTGTTTATGTAATGAATGTACCCATAGCAAATCATGTCCAAGGATCACCATGCCAAGATGTATTATTAATTAGAATTCAATAGTAGATACCGTTAAATTATTAAGAAAAGTGAAATCTTATTTAATGTAACACTTTGCTCTTTATGGTTTGTTTATACATAAATGCATATATTCAATATTTATATTTGTTGCAATTATTTGAATTAATATCCAAATTAAAAAGAAAGGATAAATTAAATAGTTAAAAAATGTCATTGTGAATAATAAACTTTTAAGATCAACAATAATATTTGTTTTTAATTAATATTGATAAAAATATAAAAGATAAATAAATAATAATTCTATGTGGCTTCTAAACAAGTTTTTATAAAGTACATCACGATGAACAATAGCTGACAACAGAAAAAAAAACTTATTGTGAGCAAAATATATTCTCATAATATAACATCTTTTACTTCTTAAATAATTAAAATATGTGTTCATATGATCTCTACAGAATCTTATCTCGAAATACAGAACAAAATTATTAACACATTGATAAAAATAAACTCATTAAAAGATTCAATAATGTAATCACTAGAAGTTTCAATTATACAGACTGGCAGATTGTTAGAAAAAACTTGAATAGGCCTATATTTAGAGAAATAATTTTTGTACGATACACAACAACATAACATTAAAAATTTATAAATTATTATTTGAAAAATATTACTCTGACTAAAGCAAATATGATACTATTTACAAAGTATTTTACTAAAAAAAAAACTTCTTTTTGAACTAAAGTAAAAAAGTAAATAGATTTGCCCATATAATTTCCTCAAAACACAGAACACAGAAGTTAAGTAACATCAGGTGTAGTTAATAAATGTTCATTTATATCATATGATCCTTGTATCTTTTGGTTTTATCTGATTCCAGAAAAGGGAACAGTTTGTGTACAGGAAAAAAACTGTAAATCAAATTAATAGGAAAAAACTACACAAAGAAAAAACTGACTATTGGTATTTATGGAACTATTTGTTACTTTATGTTATATTATAAAAGAATTTTAGTAAAGGAAATAGCACAGACATTTCTAAAAAAAA
>JAAAKQ030054372.1:44298-59544 GCA_010016005.3 Zanna intricata | reverse complement strand
ATATATGTATATATATATATATATATATATATATGTATATATATATATATATATATATATATATATATATATATATACATACAAGCTGTTCTTATTGGATTTTCTGGTATGGTTGTTGAGTATCGTAAAAACTTTGCCATCTTGTAAGCTTCGTATTCTCATTTCCGACTAATAAAATTATTAAGTTTAAAATGGAATCTCAGTTACACTAAAATAAAAAAGAGTTAATTATTAGTTTATCCTATTTTGTTTCTATAAATAGAATCTTCTCACTAATTTAAGTGAATCAACTGACAAACATTACTATTCTACCTTTCAATGGCGTTCATAAACTTGTTAGACATTACGTTAGTTCAAAAAACTAATCCATCATTCATTTGAATGAATGTGCACAGTATATGACTATATATACAGACATATATATATATATAAATTTACTGTAAGTATAAATATATATAAATGTGTGTACAGTTGTGCCCGGAAAAGAGACAGAACCATTGTTCTTATCCATTGAGTAAAGGGAATATTATTAATTATTATTATTATTATTATTGCAATTGTTATTACCTTGCTCCCTTAGTTTGATATTTCCAGAAATCGCAAAACTCTGTAGATAGGAGAGAGACATAATTATCATATTTCTTTAGTAAGTCTGTATCCGCATTCAGTTGGTTATTTACGGGCAATTCCTAAAGAAAAACCAAGTTTTATTGTAGCATATATTTGAAATCACAAAAAGTCATTTAATAATATTTTGCTTACCTAATTCGGATAAACCTTTCCATGGGATAATGGATGTAAAGGGGATTGACTTTCTGTATGGAGGTAGCTTAAATTATCATCCGAGTAGAATTGTTTATTTTTCATTGCAATTTCTATTGGGGTATATTTTCCATTCTAATTAAGCATTCCATTATCCTTACTTGTGTATGTATTCTCCTTTTTTTTAGGTACTATTGTTATAAAGACCCCCTTTATGGTCTATATTGAAGATGTAGCACCTGTAAAAACAAGATCTAAAGAAAGTGCTTGTAAATCGACCACGGACATCTGTTCGGTGGGTTTAAAATAAAAATTAAATTGTGACTATTAATATGTAATCAGGAAAAATCGCATAAAACTTTAACATTTTTAATATAATAATGAGCTATATCAGGTAAGATACAAAACGAACCTCTTCACCTGCGTTATCACGCACATTTGGGTTATTTTTTTATTAATAAAATTATTTCAATAGCCATATTAATTATTATAATCTAAATTAAAAAAAATTTTTTTCCTTAAAATATTTACAGTAATTTTTATTTAATTCCTTTCAACAATTATTATATCGATATAATTACAACACGAATTGATAATAACATATTTTTATATTTAAAAAATGCAGACCGTCAAAATATTTTAATATAAATGAAAACATAGCAAATTTACCGAAAATCTTATTAACCCATTTTTTCTTTTATTTTGTCCTTGGCCATTGTTGTGATATTGTATTCAAGTAATTTTTCTGTCAACCTAATTGTCTACTTTATTTTAATGAGACTTCATTTTCTATATTTCACCAACGCCCTAACTCATTTTTATATAAAAGCGTTATTAAAAAAAAAATTTCAATATATTTTTTAATGAACTTCAATTTTAGTTACGTATACAATTGTATTAAAAAATAGAATAAAAAAATATGAGAAAAATCAACAGTCTCTATCGTTAATATTATATATATACGTTTTACAGGCGTGGAAAAAAATAACGTGTTTTTTTCTCTCTAAAAATAACATGTATTGCGTTTAATGGTGCGTTTTCAAAAGAAAGAAAAGAGGAAAGAAAAGAAAATTGTAAAAAGGGGAGGGTGAGAAGAAAAAAGATTGTGTGGTTGATGGAGGTTGTAAGGAAGTGAGAGAATGGAAGACAGAGGGTGAGCACGTTGCATGGTATAGAGAGGTAAGAGGTTGAAAATGATGAGTCGAGACTCGAGAGAGGTAAGAAGAATGAACGAATCTCGTTCCAGATGAGAGTAGAAGCAACGCGTGGACATAATGACTATACTATGACAACCAAGCTCTTTTTCTCATTTATATATAAATCGGTTGAATAAAGCATTCTGACGTGAGTGCGCGTGTATCTGTGTGCATAAATATATATATATATATACGTACAGCTGGTCTTACGAAAAATTGTGAGAATAGTTTTACATTCGCAATATTCAGTTAAAATAGAAAATATTGTTTTTTGAATATATATTAATAAATTAATCGCCCAAGTTTGAAAAGAAATTTATAAAATTACTTAAGTATTTTTTATCATACAATAAATATATTTTTGATTAGACATTAAAAACACCTAGATTATGATTATCTATGATAAAAATAAATCTTTTTAATACTCTAAACGGTTATGTTACGTTATTTGTAATATAATTACACTCGTATTTCGGTATTACGGACCTCCCTTTAACGGATTTTGGAAACAACAGACAAACTCTGGTGCAACCAATTCAATTCAGAAGACCAGCGCGCTACGGGTGATGCTGTGGCAACGCTGGACTCCAGCCGCTGCTTCGAGAACTGACCGCTGTTGGTAGGCAGTCATTTCGTTTACAGCAGTGTAGCAACACGTGCAGTTCATTGCTCCATGGTCTTTCCTCTTTTTTTTTATGTACTATGTTTGAATAATCAAAGTTTTCTATAACCATGCCATCTAGAGGAAAAGGGGAAAAGAGGAATAGAGTGTATTTAATAATAGCACAGAAGCTTGAGAAAATTAAAAAGTTAGAAATTGGTGCGTCTGTGAATCAGGTGTGCAAGGAATATGGTATAAAAAAAACACAGTTTTAAATATTCGTAAGGCAAAACCCAATTTTACCGAGTATGCTGTGAAGTATGCTGTTGATAGATGTTCAAATAAGTCTGATAATAGAATTGACTGAAAATAAAACCAGACTGATAATAGAACCATTGAAAATAATGAGCATTTTCAGGTTAATCAGCATTAGTTAGTTCATAGATACGGATATAATTAGACACTGATAACATTCTCCTCACTGAATTATGGGTTGAACGTAGTGAAATCTTTTTTCCGAAGTTAGTCTCCACAAAGATTTATGAACTCTTGTAACTGCCGCTTTAATGTCTTGTACGACCTGCTTGGTTAAAATTGATATGTGTCAGACACGTTTCTCGTCTAACACGTACCTGTTTCACGAAATATCTAGCATTTGAACAACACTTTTCACTGGTGCTTCATTTTCAAATTTCTCTCTTAACTTTCACCAAAATACAAGTGAGATTTCGTCTCTAAATAGATTTGCATCATGAATAATTGTTCTTCAACAATTAATCCGATTTTAACAAATTACAACACACGATTACGCAACCTTGTTCAATAGCCGATACTCAATATACACTGGCAATACTCAAATCTGCAGGCAATAAACAATCCTTCAATAAACATTTATGAATTGAAAAGGTCCCTTTTTCAGATATAGAAAGGCAATAAAGAATCAAACTTCATCTTCTTTTATTAGAATTTTTTATTTTAATTTAAATATATTGATTTATTAATAATTATTAACCTCTGATTATAAAAAAGTTTTAAGATAATAAGTCAATAAAAAAAAAAAAAACAAAGTTATTAGTAAAATAAAATTAGATGTACTTTTTATTTTTTAAAAATGAGTATAAATATTATTTAATAGGCGTCATATAGTAGTGTCATGTAGTGTCTATATCAGATTTTTTTTTTAAGAATAATATTTTTGGAAGAGGAATAAATTCCATTTTTGTAGGCTGATGTCTATTTTTGTGTAATACGAAAATAATATTGTCACTTGCTATGAAAGTATAAAAAATACCCTTTTTTTAAATTTTTTTAGAGTAAGGTAACAGGACATGCGAGTATTTAATTTACTAAATGTCAATCCGATTCACCATTACTGATACTAAACAGAGATCTGACAGCCTATTTTTGAAACCTGAAATTTCATCTAAACTTTTTTTGTTGTATGTTGAAATATAGTTAATATTAATAATATCAGCATTCGGTTATAACGATTGAAACCGAAACATTTTAATTTAAATCTTGACGCAAACAAAAAATGTGTAAATATAGAAATTTTATTTAATTTCATTCAACAAGATCCTAAAAAATGTTATGCAATTAGCAAAAGAAATATTATCATTGATATGGAAAACATCCTTGCAGTTGAAATGGTACGACTTAAAAGCATACTACAATGCTTTAGTTTAAATATAACGTTTAGATAGTTGACAATTAACTCCAATTCAATTAATGAATAATTCTGTTTTGAAGAAAATTACTTTTAAAAGAATTTTCTATTTATGCATGGATAAAAAGAAAAGCGTGGGGCGTGCTCTCATACACAACCACTTTATAATTAGAACGCGTCCCATGCTTTTCTTTTTAGTCATGCATAACAGAAAATTTTTTTAAATGTAATATTCTTAAAAAACATTTCTTTTACTTTTTAGTATGAATTGAATTTCGTTTTTTTTTTTGCAGAAAAGCATGTTCTATCATTAAAATTTTTTTTAACATACATTTTTTTATCTTCTACGTATTTAAACTGATAAGTGTGTATTATCATTTGCATTAATTCTTTATAAAAAAAAAAAGCAGATTTATATTATAATCAGAAGGATTGGTTTCCATCATTACAATTTTTTTTTTTTCAACAACCGGTTTGAAGTTAATATTTCTTTTGGCGGGTCTAGGAGTGGATTTTGAACAAGGAAAAATCTCCGGTTTGCCGTCACGTCACGATATCGTATATGTATATACAGAGTGATTCAGGAGGATAGGGCAATACTTTGACAACTCATTCTAGAGGTTAAATTCTAAGGCTCATTCTTTGGGTCATTATATTTTGCGTATTAATTTGAAAGTGATCGGCGCAAAATTTAAATATATATATAAACTTTTGAATAACAGTGATCTTGGGGTCTGGGGGAATGTAAATCGCGAAGATATATCGAAATTTTCCGAAAGTCGAATCATGGTACCCATTACAATAGGTAGCTTTTTTTATGAAATCTACATAAAAAACCCTCAAAGTCCTAATACTGTTTTATGGATTACTTACTTGGTTTTTAAATCCAAATAATCGTATATATACAAGTCCAGCACAAATATGTAGTTAATAAATCTGAAAAACAATGATAATAAAAATAAAAGTTTATCTATAACAAGTAAGCTAATAGGTTACCCATACCTAAACTTATTCCAAAAATTTAATTAACTGTTGCAAACCAAAAACATAATTATTAGAAATATAAAACACATTAAAGAAAAAATAAATAAACACAAAGTAGAAAGATGTAGAAACTTAGCTAACAAAACCAGACAGAAAAATATTACGAACTTCACTATTTTATGTCGTCGGGAACTGAGTTAAATTAAGGTTGCAAGATTTGAGGATACGGATGAACCATTGTAAGTTAAATAAAAGCATGTAAGAATGTTATGTACCGCAAAAAACTAAATACATGTACTGTTACTACTTATATTCTTTAACAGTAATTTCAAAGTGGACTTTTCATCTTCACCATTGCGTAAATAAATTTTACATTATGTAAGCAATATGTTTTTACATTTAATAAAGAGGTCATGTTAGCCAAAGGATGAATATAATACATATGGCAGTAGCATGCGTTATTTTGGCGGTAAAACAACGTAACCGCAGCTTCTTGGTGCGGTAATGAATTTAAACTAAGCAACTTACAGTAAGAGGAACTTGTTTAACGATCAACTTGAAATAATGAATAATTACTAAAGAATTTATATTATTACTTAAAAAACTTATTATGAAATAAAATATGTATTTTTTGAAACAGTTGATTAATTGTGATGTAAATCGTTTATTACATTTAAATTTCATTTCATACCATTTTACTTTTTTTAAACATGGCAAAACGAGGCTTTACCTTTCCATTGAAACCTCTACGGCAAACCGGTTTTAGATGTATTATTATGCAGAAATTACTTTCGGTACGCTGATTGTGTCACGATTCTAAACTTTTATTCACAAAAAATAAGTAACTATTAAGTAATAATTTTATTATTAATTCTTGCACCTAATTATTCTTGTAAAAATGGGAAATCCGATACAAAACTTGATCAAAGATTTCTCTACACCCTTGGTCATTATTTTCGTATTTGAACTAATCTTATGATTATTTCTAAGATATTTTTAACTTACAATATCTTCCGAGAGTATTTCTGGCCTTTTGCTGCTAAGAAGAGCACTCAAACTAAAGATTTCATTTAGATGGTTCTAAATTTTTATTTCGTCTGCTTCTCCGACGAAATTAAATCATTTTGAAGAGAAATCGATGACTATACCAAAGTAAGTACTAATATTTTTCATTAATACATTAGTTAAAACAGTATTATAATTTACTAATGATTTTATATATTAACTTTTTATTCTAATATTTGATTATAAAATATTTCTATCTTTGAATATTATACAATCACATTCCTTTCTACTTTTCGTCATTTAAACAATTAATGTGTGATGTTAAAAAATGTATATTGTCATAAAGTTTACTTCCATACACTTTAAATTTAAAAAAAATTATTTTAATATTCTTACATTTTATTAAATTTCATTCAATAATAACACTTATATAACAACTATATAACAACTTATGCGTCATCATTAAATACATTAAAACATGTATACAATCTTATTAAAATAAATAAACTAAGAAAAACAATTATTTTTTTAATAATTAATAATAAAAATAGTAATAATAATGAAATTCTTTTTAAATAAATTGAAATTTAAAAGCAATTAAGTTTTAGAATATTCTGTATATTTTAATAGAAAACGAGAGATGCAAATAATATTTGTTTATTTAAAAAAAAAACCACATTTATCAAGAAATGAATGATTTTCAGAAAGAGATCTAAATAAATATAAATATACTAATAAAAAGAGAAGAAATAGTAAGGGAAAAAGACGGAGGAAAAAACTAACAGAAAGAAAGAAAAAAAAGAATAAACAAGGAAAGAATTCTTTGATCAGAGAGATTTGCTGATTAGGAAGGCAGTCTGACCGAACGAGACGTTTTCTTTGACGGTGTTGTCGTACATAGTATTATAAAATGGTTGGTCGCTTTGAGATTTACACTTTGTTAACCTTGCTTCTTTACAATAAATAATCATCTCTTAGATATTGTCCGACTAAAATAATATTCGTACCGAAGGAATTACTTCAGAGTTCTCGTTTTTTTATTTTCAAAGAAAGTAAATAAATAAAAGAATTAAAATATTCTATTTCTTTGGTTAAAAATAATTATATAATTTTTAAAAACAAATCTCTATTTGTGTTTTGACTCTTCTAAAAATATTAAAATATAAGAATGCTGCATTCAAATTTCCTGCCCGCTCTTTAATAAAAACATAAATACCGATAAACATTTATAAAAACTCCCTTTCGGCACGCCGGAAGGAGGAGGTAAATTTCACCGGTGCTAAGTAGAGGGTGAAAAATATTTTCACCTTATAGTTAAGAAAAACATCAAATTTACTCAATACGACAATGGTTGCATGTGAAATTTTTTTCACATGTTTAGCATACAACAAGCCCCCATTTTTTTACAATTCCAGCAAAGTTTGGTCATCCTTTGCCGTAAGGATTGGTCATATCAAAAATTGTTTCAGACAAAAGATTTAGGTAATATTAAGAGGACTTACGACCAGTTTAAACCGATTCGTTATTGCCTATGAAGCAAAGTATGATTTTTTTTATTTTCGAAACCCCATTCTTTTCATCCCCTCAACCAATGGTTGGTGATATAAATAATTTTACTTAGGTATGTTTTATATACTCTTATATAAGAAATAGCAGTAAATTTAAAGGAATTCAATATTTTACTTAATAAAAAAGTTATAGCATTATTTTATTTTTTTCAAAAAAGCCACCCCCCTCCTCCTATTTCCATCGCCATGGTCCGATTTTGAACATTACCGAACTCGACCGAGATTTTAGGACGTTATATTTTATGTATAAATTTTAAGGTGATTGGCGCAAAATTACGGCAGTTATCTTGTTCACAAGAAAGTGAAATATATATATATAAACTTTTGAACTGACGGTAGTTTTGGGGTCTGGAGGTTGTAAAACGCGAAGATATGTCGAAAATTTCCGGAAATCGAATCATGGTACACATTACAATAGGTAGACTTTCCTAAGAAATCTATCTAAAGATTGAAAAAATAGGATTGTGTTAGAAATGTTTGACGTAGAATTCTGATGTCTATATAACTATCGCAACCCTCTCTATTTGTCAGAAACAATAGCTTTCTAATTTTAATTTTTTAAACCTTAAATTAAAAACGTTTAACAATCGGCTTCAGAAGAAAATAGAATTTTAAAGAAGAACTTTTAAAATAGTAATCTTTCCACTGACTTTTTCTTTTTAAATTTTATTTTACTTTTATTAAAGATATAGAAAATTATAAAAATCTATCTGAAAAAAATTCAATTGTAGAAGCCTCTGTTTTCGTAAAAATAAATAAATTAATACAGAGAAACGATGACTTCAGTGACTCCAATGGTTGTATCAGAGGTACATAAAAAGAGGGAAAAAAATTTTCTCCAAACGTTTAATAATTTTCTAATAAAAATAACGAGTGATCGTAAAGTCGCTCAACCCAGATGACAACAAATTGTTTCTTAAAATGCCTTTTTATTAATTTACAAAATAATATTAACATTTACAAAAAGTGCTTGAAATATCCGCCATGATTTTCAATGCATGCATCAACGCGTTTTGTTACATTGTATGATGAGACCTTTTACAGTATAGCAGTAGTGATATTTGATGTAGAGTCCTCGATATTTTATTTAAATTCATCAAATATATGCGGGTTTTTTGTGTACACATTATCTTTAAAAAAGCCACATTAAATAAAAATCAGAACTCAGGACCGGTGAACGAGGAGGCCATAGACCACGAGAAATTACCAGGTCATCGAAAAAATTGCATACCGAGTGTGCAATTGTTCACCGAGTGTGCAGTTGCTACGACTTGTAGCCAGCTTATCACGTTCATCAGATCAGCATGTAGCAAAGCTATAAACTGCATGATTATTTCTTCTTGGTACCGTTCAGCTGTGATGGTCTCCGAAAAAACAGGCCCGACAATTCTCCGATGAGACACACCACACCCCAATTTTTTGCGAACGTAATGACTGTTCATGGAACACATGAAGGGTTCTCTCTTCAATACCTCTTCAAAATTACAGATATTTTGTAATTTTGACTGTTAATATATCCGCTAAGATGAAACCAAGCTTTATCGCTCGAAAAAAATCTTGTTTAAAACAACTGTATTATTTTGAATGAAACTTCTAAACCAGCGACGATACTGCATTTGTTTTTCTTTATCCGATTCCTAGAGCTGATGACTTAGGTTAATTGATAGGGATGTAATTTCAGAACTTTAGTAGCCTTATGAACACTTTTGTAAGATAGCCCAATCTAGTTAGAATGTTTTCGAAGAAACCTTTTTGGAGAACAAAGAAGTGTTTCCTTTATCGTCTGAAGATTGTCGTCAGTCAAAAGAGTTGTCGATACGCTTACATACATACATACACATTACCTGTATCCCGAAATCGATTAAATAAACGACATATAACGGATTTGGTTGGTACATTAGCATCTGAAAAAGCATTTAAAACATCTCTTTGACACTTCGTGTTCGATTTTGATTCCAGCTACTCACAACAATAAAGACGCATTGTCTTGCGTTAAAGACATAGCTACTCGGACAAAAAAACTGCTTGGTGCCACGCCCACAGTTACCCGAAGGTGTTATCTAGCAGTGCTACCACACACTATTCTGACACGCAAAAAATTACCCAAATTAAAATATATTTTACAAATTTTAACTGTCATTCCTACAAAACAGAAAATATGGATTACTTGACTTAACAACAACCTATAAATTGAATATCAAAATTACGGTAGATTTCATTATGCAGTAATAATAAATTATTATTAACCTAGATAACGACAAAAAATGAAAACTATCTTCCATTTGTATATGAAGTCAATTGAACAGAGATTCCCTATTAAAACTAGTTCATTTGGTGATGAATAAGGCTTGAAATTAGAAAAAGTAATAAAGTACATATAAGTCATGCAATTTTTGCTTTCTTTTAACTTTGTTGAAAAAAAAGGCTAAAATATAAAATGAAAAGCAGAAAGAAGAACAATTCTCTTTTCAGATATTCAACGGGGATAATAAACCCATTAATCTTTTTTCGGATTTCTTTTTTTCAATAAGACGTGAAGTTAGGATATCAACAAGGAGAATTCTGTATGTGAGGTGTAAAACGGGGAACAGAACAAAATGTTCTATACTAACAAAAATAATGATACAAGCTTCACCTAACAGGCAGTTACATTCGACTTCAAAAAAGCCGGTGGTCTAATAAACAAAGGAAAAATCTGCAATTCCAATACTGAAATATTTGACTTTTAGTTAAATTATTCATAAAAAAAGGTATTTTTAAACATAAATATGTATTTATCAATTGTAAAGTCAAAACTTAGTTAATATTATTTTATTAACAGTTAATATCTCTCTTTAAAATGCCGTACAGCATATAATATACAAATATATTTCCCTACAGCAAGGGAGAATATAGAAATAAGTGAGTTTTTAATAAATTATAAAGTGATTTTTTGTAAACGGAATTATGAATTAAATATTTTCTAAAAACAAGATTAAAAAATACTGTTTTTGGTAAAGTTATTCGATATTTAACGACAAATTTATAATTAAAAAAGGCACGCAATCATATTTAGTAGGAAAAAAATAATAAAATAGTGTACATAAATTTATACCATAAAATAAATAAAATAATGTTCATTCTAATGGTAAAATGACATTTGAAAAGAATGAAAAATATAGGAGAACAATAAAAAAAAAAGTATGAGAATACAGAAAAACGAAACATGGTTCTCGCTTTTTACTTCAGAATATTTTACATAGATTCTGAGAGTTGGTAAAACATGCAAGTTAAGTAATCAGTAACGATTAAATGTAAACTACTGGCTAGTTAGCTATAATTATTTTGTAAACATTTCGATAGCAAGGCGATAGTTTTGCGTGTGAGTACATACTCATAGACGACAGATGTATATACGTTTGTTTGGTAGTAAACTAGTTTTTATAAAGTTTGTATCAATACTGCGATGTTATTTGATTAGGTTTATGAAGGAAAATCACATATATAGAATGTTTAATTATTGATTATAATTAGCATATGTTACAGAATGATAACGTGGTAAAATCAAATGACCCACTGCTAAAACAAATTACACGATTTACAAATATTATACTAATTTATTAATTAAGATCCATTCTTTGTCGCGATAATAAATAAATTTATATATACAAATAAATTGTAAATAAATTATAATAAATTATTATACAAATAAATTTATTTGTACCAGATTAGAATCTGGTACACCTTTAGATACCAGATTTCTGGTAGTCATAACTCATTGCAAATGGTTTATTTTTTTAGAATTAAAAAAAAGAAAACCGGTTGAATTGTACAGCTAATATCAAACGCCGTTGCAGTGCGACGCCGGTTGTTTTTTTTTTCTATTATTTTATAGGGAAAAAATATATTGTTTCCGATACCTGTGAATGGCACTGCTGTAATGCCATTCGTTTTGTAGAGACACAAAAATTATCGTTGTGACGTTGTTTTGTTTCAAAACATAAACTTCTAGCCATAATATTATTAATTCCGTCCCTTACAAATAAAAAAATATCTGATGTGGACATTACATAACGTGAATAGTTTTCAATGAGGGCTTATTACTGTAGTTAAGAAAAAATCCAAAATCCAATTTTTATTTTTTTTTTTGCTTTTGAAGCTTTTTTTGGACATTTTGAGTCAGTCGATTGCAAAAAATAGGGGAGGTGGATAACGAGATGTTACAACAGTCCTAAATCCAAAATTTCAACATTCTACGGCTAATCATTTTTGAGTTACGCCAGATACGTACGTACATACATACTTTCAGATGCCACGCTAAAACTAGTCAAAATGGATTGCGGTATTGTCAAAATGGATATTTCCATTAAAATCTGAAAACCGAATTTTTTCACAATTTAAAAACTGCCCTCCAAAATACATTTTTCACTTCGCACAAAGAAGTAAAAACCAAATCGTAAAATAAAAAAATATTTAACTGTATTTTAAATCACAGTCGTACAGTTCTCATAATTGTAATATATATATATATATTTATTTATTCACTTTTACCACTAATGTGCTCCACAGAACATAAGAAGCAGACAATAACAAAAAAATATTCTTACCAATCGCACAAAGAATAACTAATTAAACAGAGAAACAAATCAAAGAACCAACAAAAGTAAGTGGAGAAACGAAATGAAGAACGATTCACAACACCCTAAGGTAGCTGATTCACTTCAAATTTTGGCGAAATTACAAATTTAATATATGCAGTCGCTTTAGGTTCCTAATATGCTCGCTGTTATTCAGGATGTTAAACACGATCCACTTCACATGTTTGTTCAGTCTCATTTGGTATCTTGCACCGAATCATTGTATCTCCTCTAGAATGGTTGGCAATTCCAGATTATTGTGTTATTTAATATTTTTCACAAACATAGGCGCTTCGGTTATAATTCTCAACAGTTTATTCTGCAATCGTTGTACAACATCAATGTTACTCTCGCATTTTATACAGCACGGTTGGATTCTATAGGTCCAAATCGATTTCAGGACTGCTGAGTACAGCAACTGCATGTTAAATATATATATATAGATAATGATGGTTGCGATCCTCTGCCAGGCAACCAGTACATCTCCTTGGACTAAATCTTCCATGTCAGACGGCGACCCAGAAGTAATCTTAGGTTTCGCACACTGTTAGTATGCGGAATGAAAACGCTATTTAGTTGAACTACCGCTCCTTATCGCAAACGTAACATGCGTAGACTTAACTGTTACACCTTTATTTTCCATCTAGCTCAGAAGCTGCGATAAGCTCCGCATCTACAACCAGGATCGCTATATCATTCGCAAACGATGCAGTTGTCATAAAATTTGTAGATAATAAAAAAATATTACAGAAATATTACGGTAATATTTGTAAAACAATAAAACCTTTTATAAGGCATTTACAGTAATGTGAATCTGGAAGAGGAATTCAGTGAAATCACAGAAGTTGAGTTACGATTTTTTCTTTTTTTTTAACTTGTTATTTTTAATAAAAATAATAGGTTTGTAATTCAATTTCTAAAATAAATCGTAACGATAAACGGTTTCTAAATTGTTTATTTCTTCAAAACTTAGTTTATTTGATAATAATTATTTTAAAACTAATCTTATCTACTTCAAACTGATTTTAAAAATAAAACATCCATTTGTATTATTTTATTTAACGAGATACGGTTTTCTGATTTAATCATTTTTATAAAATGTTTGTACTAGTAAACAAAAAAAAAAAAAAAATATTTGCGAAAGTCTTTTTTCCTTTAACTGAAAACTTACGTAAAGTGGATAAAACTACTTTTGTAACTATACGGTTCATTTGCTTTATTCAAACATTCTTCATCTCACAAATGATGAAGTATGTTACCTGCGTTACATTTGGATAAAATTATTTTTTTGTGAATTTACTATCTTTAACTTCCAACAAAATGAATTGTATAGGTTTAAGTAATTAAAATAATTATCGATTATTCATAAAAGGGAATTACACATGTAGTTCAAATTTATGTTGTAATATTTACAATGAACTCATTTTATTAGTAATAAAATTATCATACAAATTAAATTAACTTATCAAATTAATTTCATGATAAATTTACTACTTTACATATGTAGAATTCCTCCATTCATATACACTATTTATAAGAGATCAATAGTGTAGTGTTGTAATGTAGTACGCTTTATGGACTAAATATATTGAAGTTGAACTCGTTCATCTGAAACTATAACTGTATTTAATTATTCTATTGATTTTGTACAATTATATCTGTAATTATCAATTTCAACATATGATCATGCAAATGTATATGTTGACTGTATGAAAATCCACAACAGGCCACTTAATTGGTAGGTAGGTAGGTATCCTGTACAGAATCTATAATTTACATAACATTTAGGAAAATTATGAGAAATATATATCGAGCACTCCATAGCATTTTGTAATTAGTACATCGTCCGTTTATTATAATAATACAGATGTAACAGCTGCACAAATTTTACTATAATTTAATGTGAGTGCAGTGTACGTGTAAAGTTTTTGGCACGAAAAGTATGGTACAATCCACACGTCAAGTAAACTTATTTAATTTGAAATAATTTAATATGCAACACGTTTTTAAATAAATGAAAAAAAGTACGAATTAAAAAATATAAAATAATTTTAATATTTAATATAAAATTCTAATATTTTTTTCAATTAATAAACAAGTAATGACTAGGGCTGCAACTAAATATCTGTGTATTACGCTAGATATATCGTTCTTTCCAAGGACAAAGTTGTATTTTTAGGAATACGAACCGATTTTAAATGCCTTAGAAAACTGATTTTTAATCAAAATAATTTTTGTTTCACAATACTATTTTTTGTTGTTTTTTAAAACTTTTTTTTTTTTTAAGAGGTGATAGAGTATATACTTATGTATTTAGTCCCTCATCGGAATTCGTTATTACTGATTACTTTTTATAATATAAATAGGAAATATGAAATCAATCTATTTCTTCTTAAAAATATCAGCACGAAATTTTTACTTTCTATAATATTATTCTTGAAAAAGTAAAGTACAATTTTTTTTTATTTCACCGTTGTAATATTTACGAGAGGAATAGCTCAATTTTTTTTTATCAGAGTTGCTGAATTACTTCAGAGCCAAATACTAGTTTATCCCATACCATGTATAAACCATGTTATCGTATACCATTATCTGCATTCTTTTTGAAAGTAATACAAAGAGAAAACCCAAGATGTAATTTCATAAAACTTTTGGGTCATGTTAATAATGAATTTCAACATTCTATTTAAACATGTTAAGAAGATATACAGAGGTTAGGGAATATAGTTTACTGAAATTACATTGGCCTCAAAGAATAAAGAATATAGAAGTAATAATAATAATAATAATAATAATAATAATAATAATAATAATAATAATGTACTTACATTATATTTTGATAGGAAAT
>JAAAKQ030054372.1:20676-44198 GCA_010016005.3 Zanna intricata | reverse complement strand
TAATAATAATAATAATAATAATAATAATAATAATAATAATAATAATAATGTACTTACATTATATTTTGATAGGAAATTTCAGTCGTTTCAATGTTAAGCTAACTTTACACTTTCAACTGGGAATGACTAAAACGATAAAAATGCCTAGATTTAAAAAGTTTTATTTTTTTTATTAACATTAAGAAATTCTCACTGTAATTTCAGAAGTATTGTATAATTTTGTATTACTTCATAAGAATTCCTTATGTTTGTTACTTTTTATTAATTTATTTAATTTATTCTATATGGTATATAGTATATGGCTATACTTTTATATGGTAAATTATTTCCTCAGTATATACTTATGGTTGTTGAACAATCGTCGTGGTCATGTTTTTTTAGGCTTTAGATAACACAAGGTTAAAATGTCTTAAAAAAATAAGCTTTATTGTCTTATTTTAATTTTAATAATCAAAATGTGAATTTAATTATCATAATAAATTTTAACATGACTAAAAAAACTGTTTCTTTTGTTAACAGGATAGACTAGCTAAAAAGGAAATGAATGGCGCAATTGTAATTTATTGAAAAATTTCGTTTGTTAATGGAGAAATGAAATAAAGTTTATTATATTGTAATTATTCTCCAAATCCTTGTAACTGTTTTTAAATATTTCAAAATGAGCCGATTCAGTACACCTTCATTTTTATAGTTATTAGAATTTTTAACGTAAATGTACAAAGTTAAAAAACTGTAGTAACCGAAAAGTTATTTAAGTATTTAAGTATCATCAAATTAAAATATAGCGTTTTGTTTAATTAGTCGGTACGAAAAAACCAAACATAAATAACCTCTCATTTTTGAAATAATTAACTTGAAAAAAAAAATGGAAACACTTATATAACGTCAACAATGATAAAACTTCTTTATGAAAACAAGTATGAACCTTTCATTTATCTTAACCAGGAAGAGTAGTAATGTTATATTTTAATGCGACCTTTCTTATCGTCTTATGTAGGTACATAAAATGAGTAATATTAAATTTTATGACAGTTATCCTTTAATGGCAGGAATTTACACGGAATAAGCTAATGTAAGTCAAATGAGTGTTGAGTCATAGCAATGTGAAGCTTCGTTTAGTTTGGTAAAGGGGGGAAAGGAGGAAGACTGTTGTCCGGCATTAAACAGCAACACTGCTGGTCAGAAGGACCCCTGAGTTGTAGAATGATGGTGGGAGAGAAGGCGATGATGATGATTGGGAGGAGGAAATGTAGACTATACGGGGAAGTCATCCGGCGTATTAATCTAATCCTCTTTCCACAATTATACCTACAAACCAGCAAGATTCGCATACACGTAGTTACTCCTAATGTTACCCATTAAAGGATATATACTGTGGTAATTCCTAAGTACTATTACTATTATTATTATTACTAGTATTAATTTTATTATTATTATTTCAATATCTTTAAAAAAATTTACCTTTTTTAAGTAGACATTTTATTTGGTGTTCCATGTTATTTTATTTGATTGTACAGGGAAAAAAACCGAAATAAAAAATAATAAAATTAATGAGTAGAGTATAATTACTTTATACCATTGAAGCGATATACTGCTTTATACCGCTTCAACGTAAAAAATTATCAACCAAATTATTACAATATAAGAGATAAAAGAGGAGGAAGAAAAAGTAATTACTACACTAATAAACGTAGTTCATAATTATTTACATATAAGTTGACTATTTAGTAATCAAGTAAATTAACTTCTTGTTATTTTCAATACCATAAGAAATTATAACACAATATAATTTATGTATTGCAGAATTATTCTTTGATCAAGATGTACAAGTTAATATGAAATAATTTGTTTATTCCATCCCTGTTTAATCTCTCATTTATAAAATACTATAAAATTAATTATGATTTATGATATCCACACTTTTAAATTGAAACACAATATTAACCACAACATTTATTTAACCACAGTATAATATATATTTAACCACAATATTTTACAGTTCTGCTAGAATTATCATAATTGATTTCAGTGTTATATTCTGTCTTTACTAGTACTGTCATGTTAATATTCGTACTAGAAAAAACAAAATAACACTTAAATTAATAATTATATTTACATTGAAAATAGTGTAATAAAGTGTTTCAATAATAAATTAATAATAGAAGGGTATAAATAAAAATCTACCCTAAAACAATCATGACACTTTTTTTTTTTTGTTACTAGAACTATATTGGGAAAGCTTAAAAAATGTACCTATAATCTAAAGGAAACAAAAGATTAATAGTAATCAATCTTGGTAAAATTTTTATTCAACACTCGTTTCCGTAAAATTTAAATAATATATCTGATTGGGTGCTCATTTTGAATACTAAACAGCGATAATCAGCTATTAAAAGAATAGATACATTTTTTAATACTGTAACAAAAAAAAAAAAAAAAACTGTAAATAATTGAAATTAAAACAAAATTAATAGGCGACAGATATACAGAAAAATTATTTATATTTTAATTTAAAAAAATAGAAAATGGGAAAATTTTTAGTTTCTTTACATCCCAGCTCTATAACATTATATATATATTTTGTGTGTGTGATTGAGTACATACACAAACTTACAAGCATCGAAATAAATTCGACTTAAATAAAGGAAAACATTCCAATCTGGACATCTCTGCATAGCTAATACATTCTGAATTAAGCAATTAATGAAAAAAAAAAAAAAAAATAGTAATGCAAGTTAAATAATTACATAATGATATTTGTGGATTTTAAAAAAGATGCTTATGATATCCAGCCAGCAAAAAACCTTTGGAGTTCAAATTACATAATGGATTGGAAAAATTGTATGTGATCGGATGAAAAGGCTTTACGAAGATTCTAAAAAAACGGAAGGTGTGGGAAATATTCATCTAAGTTCCTTCTTAACGGAGGATTAAGATAATGTGTAGTATTATTACTACTTTGTTTATAGTTTAATATTTGATGAAAATCATCTTATATTGATTATTATTTTTCTATGAATATCCGGAAGTCTCCAGATGCCCCAACCACCCTTCTGGATTCGGAGCCCGTAGGTAGCCATGTCCGTTGTTTGTATCATGTGAATAACGTGTAGTTTTGTACCGACTCAGGCCGACTATTTCAGAAATGTGTGGTTAATTGGAACCCAACCATCAAAGAACACCGGTATTCATAATCCAATATTTAAATCTGAATAAGGCAATTAACTTTATCGGGATTCGAACCTGAGAACTCTCGACTTCGAAATGATTTACGAAGGTTAGTTTTACCATTAAACTAACCGGCGAGTTAGTTACACATATTGAAAGTAAGGAGAAAATCGTATTAACTGTATGATAATGAAACTGACTGAACAGTATCAGACTTGAAATAAATACCAGTAAAACAAAGTATATGCTAATTAGAGAATCAGGATAAAAAATATAATTAGAACAGGAAAGGTTATTTTTTAAGTATTCAACTTACTGTTATAGAATAATTGTATGGAAAAGTGAACAAAGAATCGGATAAACTGTAGTAGTGACTACATACTTGAGTATACTTGATTATATACTGAAACTGTAGTAAGAATCATATATATTTATCTCTATCATGAATCAGATTAGTCGATTGTGAATAAAGATTTAAAGTATAAATTGAATGCAGCGATGTAATTTTTTGTGGAAGAAGCTGCCGATAGGCCATGCTTAATCGAGTACCAAATAATTGGATTAAGAAGATAATGGAAGTTTTTTCAACAATAGCAAATGATTCTATTGATACTAACTAAACCCATACCAAAAACAACGTTTTTTGTATAGGTATCTTCAATCTCCATGGCAGAGTGTTAGCGTCTTTCCTATCAACCAGAGATCTCGGATTCAAATCCTGGCCGGATACAGAATTTTTTATACGCTCCAAAATTCCATTTCCATATTCTAGACACAAATTTTATGCTTATATGGTGATATCATCAAGAAAAACAACTACCTAAGAAAATTTAGGAGTGATAACCTTTTTACAGGAGGAAAAGAAGGTTCAGAATATTATGGAAATTTTCGTTTTAAAATGAATGAAACAAATTTTGAATGAAGAGACTGTTTATGATAATGTAATTTGGAGAAAAAGACGGACTGATACAGCTATAGTAATAGTACTTATATATTCATCCTACATTTCTTTATATTACTGTTTTATTTTACTTAATATCTATTCCTTTATACCAAATACTTTTACTTAATCAGTACATATATATTATTTTGTATCTACTGATTACTATTTAATTTAATAGTAATTATAAAATTTGTTTGTGAACGGATTATTGAGCGTTAATTATATGGTGCGTTATGCAATTTAAAAGTTCATTTTTTTGTAATTGTATTATTTTCAGTAAGTATTAGATTAATGGAGTTTTCTTTTCTTGTTAGTTACCTTTATGGAAAGAGACTCAATGAAATATCGTTTTGGATAAAGTATATCGGTTGGAAAAAGTTTATGAAATACTGTTTTAGACATATAATTCATTTTCTGATACGTAAAGTTTTGATTTTACGAGTAAATAGATAATGTAGGTTGTTTTTAGAAATTTTAGTCATAAACATTTTTCTCATATATGCTTGTTTTATTGTTCATAGATTGAAATTTCAATTTAACATTTTATATTATTGACAATTTAAGTAATATATATTTCATTTTAGTAAATCACCATCTGGTTCTCTCTTTTTTTTTTTTAAATTTTTAGTTCTAAAAACAAAAATTATGATTTTAATAATTATACAATACATAAAATTATTTTTGGTTATTTTATCATTTTAAAATTATTTTTAAACCACTGTCTTAAAGAAATTACTTTTTAACTAAAAAAAATTACTTTAATTTAAAGAATATATTACTTTATATGTATAAAGTAATATGATGATTATCTATATTACTTTTTAATATAATTTTTACAATCCAATTTCTACTTAAGAACAATTTATAATTTACGTTAATTTACTTACAATATAATTCTATTCTTTTTACTGTAAAAAATTGTATAAACGAATAACTAATAATAGTTTGTTGTTTTTTTTACACATGCTTTGTTAAATAAATATTTTTATCCATATTCGATACAAACTTATTTTAACTCTATAAACTAAAATTACAATAATCCTATTTTAGAAATGTCACTTTTAGGCAATAAGTTTAGTCTATTAGACAAAGTTATAATTAAATTTTATGCTAATGAGAAATGCAGACTGTTTGCACTTGAAAGGATATTTGTTCGGTATTTGTTCTATCAGTGATGGATTATATACATATTGCAGTTATGCAAAATTGCTTAGCGTATATTCAAAATAATAAACATACATGTTGTAAATGTATAATATGTATATAATATATATATATTATAATTAAATATAATATATATTCCGGCCTTCGTGGCGCTAGTGGTAGCGTCTCGGATTCGAATCCCGGTCAGGCATGGCATTTTCACACACGCTACAATTTATTGTTCATTTCTTCCTCTGAAGATGTACCTAACGGTGTTTCGGAGGTTAAAAATAAAAAGAAGTTATATACATATATATAAATAGAGAGAGAGAGAGAGTAAGGGTGTGAATGAGAGGGTAAAGAATAAATGGGTGGGAGTAGGAGTGAAAGAGATTAAATAAAATACGTTTGTGAGTATCTTTCTACTTATGCCTTAGTTTTATCATTTGGAGTAGCTAAAGATTGTTATAACTATGAATATATGGAAAATAAATGTTATTTAAATCAGTATTACCTACAGTATATAATTGTAAAAGCTCTAATTTATATACATAAGAAAACAAATTTCTGAATGTAGAATTACAATACGAGTCACGTACATGCAAAATTTATTAACTTAATTTTCAGGAGATTATAATCTCGTGAGATTTATATACTTTTCAAAGTACATATATATATATATATATATATATACTAAAACATTGAAACCGAAATTAAAAATTATTTGTGTCTACAGACGTGATTACTTTTGTAAAACAAAAAAAAAGCTTAGAGAAATTTACTTTGGTATTTTAATAGACGCGATTAATTTTGATCTGAAGTATTTTTGACATCAGAACAATCTCAAACATCGTTACTTTTCATGTTTTTCTTTTTCAAATCCCTTTTTTATTCAGTCACATCTTACAAATGTCTACATCTTCTTTATTTCTCAGTTAACATAAACGTAAAAACTTTTTATGTAACATTGAAACAAATTTATTCGTATACAGCTTGCAAAGCTAGGCTTTTTAATTTTTTTTTTAGTTTTCTGTTTTCAAGATGAACTTGTTATAAAAGCCTGAGAATTTTGTTAAAAGGCTTATTTCAGCAACTATACGGTATATAAGTTTTTATAAATTATTATGTGTTAAATACATATGAAAATAATTTTTTTTCAGTGTTTCTTTATGTAGGTTAATTGGCCATATAATGAACTTTTGAAAAATATACGAACTTAGTTAATAATAAAATGGTTACATTTTAATTTATTAAATTTAAAAACAAAATTCAGTTATAAAATATAATTATAAGATAAATGAACAAATTAATAAAATACTATGCATTTTAATTATAAAAAAAACCACTACTATTACAAATTTAGCATAAAAAACTGACTAAATTAGAAAATGCAAAGAAATCTATACAACTTCGTAATTTAAATAGTCTGACAAACTAGAAACCGCTGAAAACAGCTTACATATGATAATTATTATTAAATCTAAATTACATGGCTCTCTGAGTAAATCAAATAATACTGAATTGGCGAATAATAATACGGAAAAAACCGGTTCATTTTTGAAATGAGTATAACAGATTAGAAATATGGCGGAATCAAATATTTTATTAACAGATTTGAAACATCATTTCTTGCTATTATTAATAATAACACTTAAGTTCTAAAGTTTATCTTGTTTTAAAAATTATGTCCAATAATTTATGACACCATTCCGCACATATTTCTGTAAGTTTTCCTCTGGCTTCAAATCTTGTGGTTCGGTACTGCCACCAATTCATTACGAATAGGTAACATTAGTTCTTCAGTTTTTTTTTGAGACCTTTCCACATACCATTTTGACTTCAAATATCCCAGAGAAAATAATTACAGGTCGACAGATCTGGAGAGCGAGATGGACACATTTCTTGAAAGGATATGTCCTGAAAACATTCATTGACATTATTTCTATGTGACGAGTAGCCCCATCATGTTGATACTACATGGTTGCAGTATTAATTTCAAGACGAACTAACCCTGGTGGAAGGAAATTGTTCAGCATTTCCACAAAACGAACTGAACTAATCGAAACTTCTCAAACGTTTTCTTCATAAAAATATGAAGCTTTAACTCCGTATTTAGCCACTGCGACCCAACTATTACATGTCACAATGAATACCCTTTCGTGAGCTTATGGGGATTTTCTGCCATCCAGCATCGGATATTTTGTGATTTTACGCTTCCAGAAAGGTGAAAGTGGGTCTCATCTGACATTATAATGAATGTGTTATTGTAAGAATGTTTATAACTGAATCGGCATAGTCTTTTTGGTATTGAAAACCACATTCGCTTACTTCTTGAACTGCTAGAATTTGATATGGATGAAAATGAAAATCCATATGTAGCATCCGACGAACACTCCGATCTTCATACATCCAGCTCAAGTTGTGTGTCTGGAGGTGTGGACTACTAATTATTGATCGATGCAAAGGTCAATAATTAGGAGCCTACGTATTAAGGGACTACGTTCGGTTTGTGGAAGGCCTAGGTGGGTATCCTTTTTAAAGATGAAGTCTTCTCTAAAATTATTAACCTGACGCATTAAAGCATTGAGAATGGGAACACTACCGTTCTTACAAACTCCAAACTTTGCAACCGCTGAGCTTTGACTAGAGACCAGCAGCAATTAAAGTATACCACTGTAATAAATGCACAATGTTGTTTTAGGAATCCATTGCTAATGAAATTGCATTGAGCGAGATGTGTACAATGTCATTGGTTTGGTTCTCCCCAATGAAGTAGGCGAGACGTACAGTCTGATTTAGAACCATTCGGTTAAACTGCCGATCACAATACTACTATTTTTTCGTTATAACTTTTTCCATTTATTTATTGAACATTTTTTTTTTTTAATTTACCCTTTTTTCAGTATCTAATAATGATGATCGTTTAACAAAACAAAAAAAAGGAGCCCAAGTAACTTATATTTTTGCATATTGGCAAAAGAAACCAGCAGAGAAACAATAATAGACAATATCAGTGTCAAATAAATACTACAGTAGTATCGTATTCTTTACGATCTTTAAAGTATTTACCCAGTATTTTAGAATAACAATAGAAAAATTAAATAGATAAAAAAAAAACATTTATTTTTTTTCATTTACTTTCTGACGTATTTTTTTAGATATAAATTCTTCGTACTGTCTACCGATGATAATATAACAATCGAATTGGACATATAAATTTAAATTTTGATATAAACATTTAGAAAAATGTTTATTGGAACGGAATCTTGTTAGTGGATATTTAGTTATATTATGTAGCTATATAGTATTCTATAGGAATACTAAGGAAACATATTCGGTTATAACTTTTTAGGTCTTGACTTTTCATGTTTCTCTATTAAAAAAAAACTTAACATTAAAAAATTTTAGAAGGAAGAATGTATTAGGGTTGCTTTCTGCTTGATATCTGTAGACTGAGTGAACTGATTTGGATGGAATTTGGAAAAATGATATCTATGCACCTGTAATTGATACTCTTTAATAAGAGTCAAAGGGGCAGAGAGATTCAGACTCCTAATGGTTTTCGAAGTTCGAAATTAACTCAAAGTAAAACATTTTTTCATATAAATTAATATACGTAAGGTAGTTAACAGATTTATGATCATACATGATTTTATTCAAGACTAGTTAAAGGAACAAAAATAGTTTATTAATTATACTTTTAAATTCTAACTTAAATTTTTTTTTTAATAAGCAGCAGGGTTAATGAACTAAACTATTAGTTTAAATTCATCATTTTAGACTTATCTTTCATTAGTGTATTATCTGTCAACTTTGTATAAGGAATATAGAATAATACATTGTTTAATTTTCCTAGCCGGAAAAATTTTTATTTCTTCAGATTTTTATTTCTTCTACAAAAAGTTTTTACAACATTGAACATAGATTTATAGACTAAACTTAAAAGTTTAATAAACTTTTAAATTTAAGTTTATAAACTTAAAAAACTAAGTTTTATAAAAGTTTATAAATCGGCGGTAGGCTCATTAGCCTACCACCGATTTAATTTTTTTTCGTCTTTATTTGCCCCCCTCCACAGAGCGGGATCCGCACTCAAGAATAAACACAGCTCGAGGGGGTGCCATTGCCTCAGATTACCTGGGCAGTAACCCTAGGATCGGCTATGCCATTCGAAGGCGCCACCCAGGCATCCGGGACTCAGTCTTTTCTTTCCATGTCTCTAGTAAGGAGATCTCCTATGGGGTACCCTCACTGGGACTCCGGTCTTACGATCCCTTTACCTCAAATAGGGAAACCTCGAAGGGAACCCTCACCGGCACTTCATTGTTTACTCAACCTTGCAGCTCCATCAGGATCCCCGTTGAACGGCAGGTCGCCGGAGTGTCCCACCCCTCCTCGACGAGGCTGTCCCGTCCCGGAGCCACCGTAGTTGCACTCGCAACGTGTACTTCTTACTTCCGATCCGCAATCCTGCTACCCCGGCGCCCCCTGAGCGTGGCTGAGGGTGTTGCACGATGCACAACGGGCCTCCTTCTTTTGACAATTCTTCCTGACATGGTCGAACTCCCCACAATTAAACCACTGGCCTGTTCTGTCCAGACCACCACAAAATTTGGATCGGTGCCTGACACCCCAGCAACGAAAGCACCGTCACCTCTACAACGACGGTCGCTGTAGGCGGCCTCATTGGCCGCTTCTCTGGAGTGCGACTTTTCAGCATCTGCTTGTCCGACGCACTGTTGTTAAGGAACATAAATAAATTGCAAACTATTCACACCGCAAAAATTCAGTAATAGAAGAAAATACAAAAGTATGCGAAATAACTTTAAAAAAATCATAGATAGCCCACGGTTGCTAGGCTAGCAAAACAGTTCTAGCAACGGCTATTAAAACTTCAAAAAAAAGGAAGAAATAATATAAACTTACTTAGCCGGCTTCCGTGACGCGAGTGGTAGCGTCTCGGCCTTTCATCTAGAGGTCCCGAGTTCGAATCCCAGTCAGGCATGGCATTTTCACACACGCTAAAAATCGTTCATTAAAAAATGAACCTAACGGTGGTTCCGGAAGTTAAAAAAATAAATATATATATATATATATATATATATATATTTAACACTTAGTTAAATCACCATAAAAGCACAATAGAACAAACAATACGCGACGCGAGATATAACTACAGTCCTTGAACACAGAATAAATTACAAAGAACGTAAAAATAAAAGTTATATGTAGTAGCCTAAATAGGCACCTATCTAGGACAAGATCCAAAAACACTAAATTAAATAACAAAACAAAATCAGAACACTGAGAATAAATTAAAACAACAAAACAAAAACAACAAAAAACACTGAAACACACAGAAACAAACGCTGAAAGGCGAAAAACGAATCCGAGTACGGAGTCGTACTGTAGGCAACCACTTCAAATGAAAGCTGGGAACCAACTCCCTATCGCCTTTTTTTTTCTTTACATCCGGGACCACTGTTAGGTATTTCTTTAGAAGATGGAGATGAATGATTTGTAGCGTGTGTGGAAATTGCATGCCAGATCGGGATTTGAATCTGGGATCTCTGAATGAAAGTTCGAGACGCTACAACTCGCGCCACGGAGGCCGGTAACCGCCAATGTGCAAGAATATATATTAAAGGCACTATTTATAAAACGATAACCTGATTATAAATGAAATGTAAATGGTTGAAAATGTTATAGTTATAGATATTTAATCTTATAATAATATTTTTCCAAATATAATATTGAAGTCAATCATTTACAGAATATTTGTTTTACAATATATTATATATTTGTTTATATTTATATATAATATTTGTTTTATAATGTACTTTTGTTTGTGTTTACTTATAAGCAATACAGTCATACACTTAATCAAATTAGTGTAATCCTTTATTAATTCGTTTCCTTTTTATTACATAATTTATATATATATATATAAATCTCAAAGACTCATTTGAAAAAAATTCAAAATAGTTTATTAAATAATATGAAAAGAGATTTCTATGTAAAAGTACGTTCATTATAAATGTATTGTTGATAAAAGGAAATAGAAATATGATTTATAAATTGTTTTAAATGGTGTTGAATTAAAAAGGGTGTATTAAAAGTAATGAAGTCAAAAATAAGATAAAGCATTACACATTATATGAAAGAATATATATTATTAATTAAATAAAAAAGAAAAAAAAATATCTATGTAATAATAATTCAAAGTATTTTTCAGAATTTTGGGACCATTCATAAAATAAAATCTACAAATCCTGCAAGAGCAGCATATTTTCCATGTAATCTTTTCAGAGCTTCCATGATTTGCGTGCACTAAACTCTCCTTCTCACCCTAATCTCTAAGCGGCTCCTGGACATGAATCACCGAACGTCCTGAGAGCTAGTCGTATCTAAGGGTTGGAAACAACCCCCATAAGGGTTTTTTGGAGTGAGGTGGATAACTGAGAACACCCTTTTTAGGAGACTTGCCAAGCATACCTTTTTATAGTCGCATTTTTTCTCTCAATAAAAATGAGTTTAACTTCTTTTTTTTTATTTCATTTTTAAATCAATATTAAAATAATAGTTCACAGATGATGCATTTAACAAATACTTCGATTTATCTATCTTTTTCTAGCCAATATATCTAAAAATATAAAATTTACGTTTTTTCGTGAATTAATTCATCTTAATGTGATTTTTTTATAATTTTTCTGTATTTGAGACCAAAATTAAGACACACATATATTTATGTAAGTATAGTTAGTACTAAATTTGTTTGTTCTGACAAACAACTTTAAAAATTGTATAAAAGTTAAATAAATGTTTATGAAACATACACAATTTATTTCATTGTTCGTTAAGAGATTTATTATTATTTTAACTAATGAAAAGGAGTAGTAATTATATTTATTTCACTCTTCTACTGACATAAAAACATTGTATTTTAGATAATATTAGAATAATATATAGGAACTATTTCTAAAATAATTTTTTAGAAAGTAAGATATGAATGTTTTTAAGTGAGATTGGATGTACGTCTTGAACGAATGAAAATCGTATTTCACTGATTTTTCCACATAAGTTCAATTACTTAACTGAGTATAATATTTATTATCTTTATTTTGTTCTGGTTATAAAATTGAATTATTTCTCAACACATGAATAATTAAATTATTATTATTAATTTTATTATTATATCTTCTATAAGATTTTTGTGATTTGTCTATTATTATTTATTACATTTGATATATTTATGCTAAATTTTTTTGCCACCAAGCAAAAATTTATTTGCTTTTTCTTTTCTTGTTTTCCGTTAAAAGATCTTATAATCGTTGTAACCTAATACTATATAATTACTAGGAGTTTGTTAATCCTAGTAGATTTGATTTTATTTTTTAAATTTCATTGTTGTCTAAGATACAATAATAGATTATTTTTATAATTTTCCAAAAATGTTTAAATGGTAGTGGTTTTGTCTTTTATCTGGTAGGTCCCGGGTTCAAATCCCAGTCAGGCTTGACATTTTTTCACGTGAAATTAAAAATTATTTCTTACCACCAACTGTGATTTGGCGTTTAGCGTGTCGTTGCTTAAAAACTGGAATAAACAAACTCCTACAAACAGGAATGAATAACCATCTATCTTCCTGAATTTTTATGGCCTTTAGTTTAATTTTAACAAAATTTCTTCTTAGAAAATAAATACATGAAAAGGTTTCATTAAGAAAAGAAGTATATAGCGATATATATACCGGGTAGCTGAAAAATAACTTAAAACGCCCTGTAACATTTTTAATAATTGAGATAACTGGATGCGATTTGAGAATTCTTTCTTGTATCGAGAAGCTACTTCAACGAACGCATATTTCACTCTTTTTGATTTCTGGGCGACGGGGAGTTGGAGGGGTAAGTCAAAAATTTCAAATGGGACCAATGGTTATTTGATGTGTCATTTTATAGAGCTCGTTAAAACGAGAAAAATGATATAATTAAAAAGTGGCGGCAAAAAATGTGTTTGTTTTAATTAGAATATGCTCTCTATGTTCCCCTGTAATATTTGAGGTATCCCGATCCTCTCTTTGGAAATCTTTCCCGATAAGAGAAAGGTGCAAATGTGATTAATCGGCATGTATGGAGGGGTCGATGGCAGGGAGGCTCAAAAATTTTAAATGAGATTTATGTAATGTGATAGTTTTAAATATATTTGCGAAACAAGCAAAATGGTACATAATAATTAAATTTGACTATTTAAACCTAAATGGCGACCTTAAGTCTCATTAATTTAATTAAAAATTGAAAAAAATTATTCAAAAACATCTTAGACAGAAAAAAATCTTGGTACCGGAGTCTAAAATTTAAACATGCAGTCTTGAATTTAAGAATAACTAAATAATTAACATAAATTAATTTACTCAGTTTTTAACATTCAAATTTTATTTCATTAAAATTTTTAAGAAAATAATTTCTCGTCTCATTTAGATCTTTAAAATAATATATCAAATGACCATTGGTCTCATTTGAAATGTTTGAATGGTTTCCACCCCTCGCCACCCAAAAAAAAAGAGTGAACTGTACGTTTATTTAGGTATTTTATTTTGTCATAAATATTATTAATTCAAAACTACTTTTGGTACAGTATTTAAAGTATTCAAACGAATTAATAGTTTTGTAAAGGTAAGTAAAAAAAAAAAAAAAACAATACATCGAACACTTTTAACCGGTTTAATATAGGTTATAAATGTCTGTTCGCTTATGATAAGCAATAGAAACTTGATATCAGTAAGATCAGATATAAAACTCCCTCCAAATCCGTCCCTATTAGCTTAGAAAATAATGAAACAAAATTAAGAAAAAAAAAAAAGAAAAAACTGATAAAAATAAACATTGCAAATAATTTTTTGACTTTCCTTTTAAAGGAACAAATAAGCTAAAAATTTTGTTACGATCTCTGATTAAATTATTTAATTAGTGTATATATTATCAGAATTAATGTAAATAAACTTTTTTTTTTATTTTAAAAACAAAGTCATGTTAAAAACTTTTTAACAACTTTAATTGATGTATTATTTTATATAATTATTTTTATTTTTTTCCTCGTGAAAATTTAAAAAAACTAATTCAATTAATGGATGAACTTTTTCTACCTTATCTTTAGAAGAAAAGTCAGTACTGTTTTGTCTACTTTATACTGTGTGCATGTTTTTTAAAAGAATAATCAAGAGAATTGCATTTAGTTAAAGAACAAAAGGTTTTTGTTTCAATCAATATAATAATAAAAAGATTATTTAGCTAATTAAGTTGCAATTAATTATTTATATTAGTTAATTGTAATTTATATAAACAATAAAATACTACTAGTTACCGAATTATTTTTCAACTAGTTTTAAAAAGATAAATAAATTGAAAGAACGCTCAGTGTTTCTATTCATAGACAATGATATTTATTTTTTAAAGAACATAAAAATTTTACTTATAATAGTGTCAGTTACTGCAATGCTACACCGCATTACTTTTATATTACGGAAATGTAAAATGGTGGTGAGTGGAACTTATTTTCCATAGAAACACGCTTACACGCTTTATTATCTTTGTTGAAAGTTGATACCAAATATTAAGAGAGAAAAAAAAAATGTTGTTGACTTAAATATCTTTGTTGTCTTATTTTTTTTTAATTGTAATAATTTTAGTTCTTTGTGAATTCTTTAAAAATATTGCTGAATTTAAGCATTAAATTTTTACTGAAAATATATTAATATCTTCTTAAATTAGCCACACCAATTTTTTGTAATTATTATATCTTTTTTTTAAAAACAGTATGAAAAAAATAGTTAAGTGAATTGTTAAATAGATTTATTTTACATTTAAGATAAAAGGAATATGGAAAAGGCCAGGTTTGGTATAACAGCACATCATAAAACGAATGAGATTATTTTAACTCAGATGTTATTTTTACTCGACATTTTGATATTTAGTTTGTTTGTGATGATGTTACGATCAAACATCTCTTTAGATTTTTATGAAATTTGCATATTAGGAGGAAAAGCTTTGTATAACGATTTTTTAATCAAATTTTCTGTTTTAAAATAGTGGCTTCTTCTATAGACCAATACAACTATTGGAAAGAGCATCGACTGTTAGCTCTTATTCATTATTCCACCCCTAGATGATGTTCATTGTAATTATTAACGTTTGTATTTGTTTAATGTGTGTACCATAATTTTAAAAAATTGAAAAACAAATACAAAAAAAAAACCTTTTATAGTCATCAGACAGTGTATCTGAAATCCTTGCAATTGAATTTATGATTTTGTTTATGCAGCATGAGTTTTTTTTGCCTCAACCTTTTTAAAACCAATTATAATCGATTTTTCCCTTTCATATTTTATTTTAATTTTCATTTTAATATGTAGATTTCGTTGTATAGATAAATTTCTTAAATCTAAACAAAAGAGCGGATTATACTGTTTACCTTTACTGAACTCTTAGTATAAGTATTAAGTTACTTCTACCAGATTTAAGATGGCAGATTGAAAATTTGATTTTGATTCTACTTAAAGATTAAAAATTAAGAGTTTGGCCAAAATAATAAGAATCGCATTAAAAGTCCTTCTCGTAGAGGCATTTGAGAAGAGACCAGCCTGTTTATCTATTCAAATCTATATTTAAAAAATTTTTCAATAAGTACGTTAGAGCGTAAAATCATTATTATATTTACTGAGAAAGTAAAATTAAAAAAAAAAAATTAACCGAATAAAATGATTATCGATTAACGAAAGCACTTAAACATTCAAATGCCGTGAATTATTGTTACTAAAATGTATTAGGAAATTATGATCAATTATTACATTTTTTAAAAATAATAAAATATTTTTAAAAATGGTAGAATAAAGATAAATGAATGCTACTAAACAGTTTCATTTTTTTAAGTAAAAAAAAATATAAACCCTTAATTTAGGGCAAAGCAAAAAAAGGAAAATTTAAAGAATTTAAGTAGCAGTTTTTTATATCTATTCTGATGTCAATTAATTTAAATATATTGAAAAATAGATTTTTTGTTCATATGAACAAATTTTTCATTTGCAATAAAAAATAAAGAATGTATTCTTGTTTTGGTCAAGATTGTAATCTTGACCAAAACAATAAAGGAAATGTAACGAAAATTACTTAAAAAGACTACTACGGAGCGTGTAAATTACTTCAATCTCTCTAATTAATCCTGTTTTTCTGTAAGTTAACAAATTACATAAAATATGATCTCAGAGAACAGCTTCGACGGAACATGGCACCTTAGGCATCTTAGAACATTAGAGTAGCCCTGAAATGGGCTATTTGAGGTTTTGGAAGCGGTGGCCCTGAAAAGAGCTGTTTTTGTGTTTTGTAAAGTAGCCCTTATATGTAGTGCTGTTGGATATTGAAGCTAATCTCTGGCGATGTTGGCTCAACTCTACTCTGCCTGATGAGTGGTAATCGTAGTGTTGCGGCTCGTCAACTGGAATAGCACTCGGCATTCCCTCAGCGGCAATTAGTCAACAGGATCCGCTATAATGGTAGCCCAGAGTCCCGCATTGTCGGGTCGGCGTCGTCGGTCGTGTTACACTGGTGGGATTCTCTCGAGATGGTGGTTCCGGAGGTAAAAAAAAAAAGTACTCGTCCGGGTTTTTAACCCTTTAAATTTAGAATTTCAATAAATCTGTTTGTTTCTTTTCGGGTATTCAAATGAAGTTTACATACACCAAAAATCAAGTTGATATTTTCATTTGTTACTGATAAATTAAATAAATAGTAAATTTCGTAATAATTTCATTTTAACCCTATAACTCAGGAATCGGGAATTTCAAAAAAAATTGTTTATTAGTGTTCACTTACACAGTAAGAACGTCTAAATTAATTTCATCAATTTATCGTCAGTAATTTTTTTCAGTAGTGTTGATGAATCAGTCAGTCACTTTATAGGTGAAGATATATATATATATATATATTTACATATCTACATATCGATACATGTACACATCGATACATATACACTACAGATATACATATCGATATCTACATATGTGTGTGTGTGTGCGCGCGCGCGCGCGCGTGTGTGTGTGTGTGTGTTAAATTATAAAATAAACTCGAAAAAAAGCTTGACACTAAACAGAAAATGAAATGATCAAAAACGTACGTATATATCCTGGATTTGTAACATACTTCTACAAGATGAAGATTTTTTATTAATACTTTTCTAGGCTTATTAAACAACGATTTGATACGCACTATTAAGTTTTTAATAAAGAATGGTTGATGATAAAAAGATTAGGAAAGTGTAATTGTAACTGTATAAGCAATATTTCATCTTAGAAAAGGACTAATTAAATTTAATTATTAATATATTTTTTTTATTGTTAGTATAAATTTTTTTTGTTATATCTTAAAAGTTATTAAATCTATTTAACAACTGTTAAGATATAACGTTATCATGGCATTGCAAAAACGTATTAACGTTTTAAAATTAATCACTAAGATTCTTTAAAAAATTATCCAGAGAAAAATTGTACGGTAACAGTTGGTAGATTAAATTTATATTTACGGGTAAACTTACACATAATAACAGGATAAATGGTTATTTAGTACTCAGAATTTAAAATTTCTAGAAGAATAACATTATCTGAACTGACTTTTTTCAGCCATCAGTCGTTTAATGTTTTCATTTCTTTGATGTTTGAAATTCTGGATTTAGGACTATTGTAACATTTAGTAGTACCTCTCTTTTTGATTCCAATCGAATGAAACAAAAGCGTTCAAAAAAGCCCAAAATTCCCAAACAATTTAGATTTTAAACTTTTTCTTAACTGCAGTAATATGTACTCATTTGTGATATTTTCAATGAAATATCTTAAGTGGTTATTATTTTCATTGGTTCCAGAGTTATAACAAATAAAATTTTAATGAATGAAATATTTGGATCTTACAAGGGGAAAGTACATCGGTTCGAATCCGATTTTATTTTTAATCTATATTTTTTTTTTAAATCTAAATATATTGATCACTAATCTCTGATTATAAAAAAATAATAAATATAAAAAAAATAAAAATCTAGAAATTATTAGTGAAATAAAATTTATGTACTTTTCATTTTAATTCAAAAATGTTTACATATGTTAATAATTATTTATAAATCAGTAAATTAAAAAATTTTGAAACATGTTGAAAAAAATATATTTAAGTGAAGTCGGATTCGAACCGATGTTTCCATGATTATGGATCCGACACGTTCTCACGGATATCACACAACAACTTGAGCGGCATGAAAAAATATTAAAATGAAATACTGATACGGACACTAATAAAAAAAAGAAAAAAATTGATACAATGTGGTGTCCACCATAATGATACTGTTTAACTGTCCAATTTACTAAAGAATTGGAGGATTGTATCTGACATTCAAATGAAATAAGTTTAATGAAAAATGTGAAATAAGTTTAAATGAAAAAAAATTGTGTACATGTAATTTAATAGGCGTACAAGGAAATCACGAGTTGTCTAAATTAGATTTTTAATGATTCTCACGAGTGGGTCGCGGTGACATCCAAGCACCCTTCTCAAAAAAGTTCTCATTCTGACTGTACGTCAGCGTCTACAAATGATATATTTTTTAGGTTATGCGAATAGACCTATTCGTTTTAATTAGATAATTAAGTAGTTTTATTTTTATGTAGTTTATTTTATGTAGTTTTTTTTTTTTTTTACCATGTAAGTTATATAAGACCGAAGTTTGTGTGTGAGAATATTGCGGGATTCATAAAAATAAATTTAAAAAACGGGTTAAAATAGTTCTTATTTATAACTACAAAGTAAAAGCTTTTCTTAAATTTTATTTGATTTTTTAAATACTCACTTTTTTTTAGTAATAATAAAAAAAAATCTCTAAACTGTTCCTTTTTTTTGCATTTGAAAATCATCTATATCACATTCATATTATATGGAATCTAATAATTTAAATTTAAAATGTTATATTAAACATTGTTGCTTTTTAATATAAAAAAAAAACTGCCTAAAAATATAACACAACTTACTTATAACGGTGAAATAAATTTGTAAAATTAAATCAGAAATGGAAAATAAGTGTATAGAATCATTTTTTCGTTGTAATAAAACATTTTTCTATATTTATATGTTAATTAAATAAAACAAATTAAAACACACCATCATCATGCTGTTTAGTTTATTCAGAAGTTAAGGCAGATAACTCAATATAATCAGTCGACACACAACTCATATACGCACACACATACGCTCGCGTGCGCAAGTAGAATCCTGTAAAAAAAAAAGAAGAAGAATAAACAACTTTATGACAACGTTACCTATTTGGAGCGGTTTATGTGTGCATGTGTGCATTACGTTTTTGTACAAGGTGCATGTATGTGTTCACGAGCACACATTTGTATTTTGAAAGGGGTCATGTGGTCAGTGACGGAGAATGAAATAGACGAAGGGGGATGAAAGTTGAATGTGTATATGGGAAAGGGGGGTGACGGGCGGAGGACGCCGTCCGCTGTTCTACTCATCCGGTGCGTCGCATGGCAACCGCTTCACCGTCATCCCTTCAATAGTAGCTGCTACGCCATCCCCATCATCAACTTCCACGCTACCATCAACCCTTCACCTCCATTCAACCACCCCTTACTGGCAACAAAGCATCGTTCTCAATAAAGTCTTATGAATATTTGTGCTTGTGCTATAATGCTCCTACCTGACTCACCTCTTTATTGTTTGTTTATTTGTTTATTGCTTTAAGAAGTAATAAGTAGAAAAGTAGTTATTTACATTATTACACCGTGAAAATTTTGCTTAATAATTTATCTATTTTGTAATATACAAAATGATCTAAGTAAAGCAACGCACCTACTGTAGGTAATTATAATTAGATCTTTGGATATCGATATAAATTATAAATAGTTAGAAACCTTTTGAAATACCATTAAAAAAACACTTTAAATTAAAAAGAACTTACGATTAATAATAACAGATCTGAATTAGACACTTCAGTATATATTTACCTTAACCGGTTATTGCTAATCTTAAAAAAAAACTGCTTAGAAAAAATGTTGAAAAAAACAGTTACAAAAAGCTGTGATGAATCCAGTTCTGTGATTAGTTACGTTTTTATGTTTTTGAAAACAGCCTCTCTTTATCTGTTTAGCCTCCGGAACTACCGAAAGGTATTACTTCAGAGGATGAATGAGGATGATATCTATGAATGTGAATGAGGTATAGTCTTGTACAATCTCAGGCCGACCACTCCTGAGAAGTGTGGATAATTGAAACCCAACCATCAAAGAACACTGGTATTTGAAAACAGCCTATATACTTTTGATCCTGAAATCGAGCAAAGATGGTCTATACTTCATACGGATCTACTGCCGCGTACTCCCGAAGGTTTTTGAGGAATTTTCCGTGAAAGGATTGAAAATGGATTGTAAATGATATTAAATGGGATCACCAATTTATTTTTGATGAGAAATATGAATCTATAAAACAAGTTCTTGGATTTTCGGAAATAATTGATGGTGGGTGCATTTGAAAAGAAGAAATATTTTGTATGAGTTGATTGACATACTATCTGATGTATGATTTCAATAAGATTTCAAACACAAAACGTACGCTATCCTATTTCTATTTTGAAAGTCGTGTTGGGAACATCATTGCTTTCAAATTAAATAGGATAATTTCCTTACTAATTTGTGTAACAATAATTCAGGGGTGTCTCAAAGCAATGTTCTTGGATTTGTATATTTTCATATCATGGATCTTGAATCATGCCCTTAGAATATAGTAAGAAAAGGAGGATTTAAACGCAAAAGGAACCAAGAATAAAAAAAAGACTAAAAAAACGAGTTATTATTTATTGTAATATTTAGTACTTTTTACTTTTCTTAGCTTCATTCTTTTGTCTATTGTTGACGCGTTTCGGAACAACTCCATTGTCAAAACTTACTGAACTCCTTACTTAATGCTAAATTCACTGTTTAATGCTCCTTACTAAGGAGTACTAAACATATAAAATATAGTGATCTTAGAAGAAATGAAAATAACTATTATCTTAACAACACTTTCGTTTAAAGCTCCTTGCCAGTTAGATCAAAACTGGTTAGATCAAAATATCTTTATCCAAATCTAGAAAGAAGTACATTAAAAAATGTTGCATTGACCATTCGAATATATTTAACAAAATTTTTTTCCTCTGGAAACTAAAGACTTAAGATTACAATAACGTTATCGATATTAGAAGGATACGGTTTCTTAATTAGTTAAAATATATTTAGTGCTTCTCTGGTTAACCGTTCTAATTTTTAGATACTACATGTTTCTTGTATTTAACGAAATATTATTTAAATGACTCGGAATAAAATAGTAACTGATCTATCATTTTAATTTTTATTTTGTTTTTATTGTTATTAGTGTATATAAGTGACATGAGCAGATGATGGAAGAAACACGTAGGATGAGGCAAATAATTAAATTGCCATAATTCTGTTATTTGGCTGCTGTATGCAAATCAGACATCCGTTACCAATACGGTGAAGACAAACTGCACGGCTCTTTTTTTTTAATTTATAATTATAATTTCCACACAGCAAAAAAATACTATTTAAAAAAAAGACGAGCAGTACCGGTTTATAAAGGAAAGAATTCGATCAGAATAATTAAAAATAGATATCAGATATTTTAACTGCAATATAACATACCACTAAAAACGAAAAAAATCAGTACTTTTCAATTAATATTCTACAAAATTTATTTTTTAAAAGAATTTCACAAAAAAAAGTAAGTTTCTTTCATTCTATTTTATAGAAGTGAGACTCGAATTTTATTTGAAAGGTAGGAAGAAATACAGAGAGACGCACGAAATGATCCAACAATTTTTCTGTGAATAATTGGTCAGTGCGTTTTATGATGGGAGAAGTAACAGTTGTTCATGAATATTAGTTTTTTCTCTTTCCGTGTGCGCTGTTTCTGTATCGTTCCAAGATGGCTGACAAAGGAAAACTGACTGTTTATGATCGCGTAAAGCCTGTGTTGTTTTTTAATTAAGCTACAAGCGCGGTGCTTACATTAATACGATTTCGTACAAATTTTCAAACTCGGTATTCGCCCTAATTTGATATATCAGTCGAATTTGCGAAAAAATTTAATAGTGTTGGTTCAATATTTGAAAGTGAGCGCGAACGGCCTGCTGTTGTCGTTCTCCACAGAATGTCGAAGCTGTCTGAACAGTGTTGCTGAGGAGCCAGGAAAAATCAATAAGAAAAGCAGCAGAACAACTTGGGATTTCTAGGCGATCTGTATTTTAAAAATCGATTTGCATTTGAATCCTTACAAAATTACAGTGTTTTCTGAATTAACGGTTGACAAAAACATCAAAGCATGGCATTCGCTGAACCAACACATATTATTGAACGATGTTAAGTTTTTAGATGAGGTATACTTTCACCTAGACGGGGTTGTTAAGAAACTAAATGAGCCTTGTTGGGCTTCCGAAAATCCGGGCTTAATGATAAGGTTCATCACGCTCCAAAAATTACGGTACGGGCCGCTATCTCGATTCACGGGTAATAGGTCCATTATTTTTGAACATCAATGAATAGTGAAGGTTGTCTAAAAATGCTGCCTAATGATTTTGTTCCTTAATTATTACAAAAGGTTTCGATTACAAAACAAGTGGTTCATGCAGGATGGAGCCACACCGCACACAGCTAATGTAGTTTTAAGACTTTTTGCATAAACATTTTAACGCAAATGTCATTTCAAACCGATTTTCTAATCGTTTTGCGTGTAGAAAGAACTGGCCGAACATTACTGATTTGAATGGTGTAATTATTTTACTTGGTGATTTCTAAAGGAGAAGATTTTCCCTAAAGATCCTCAAACAGTAATGATTCGAGTGCTGATCACTGAGGCATGCAACGAGATAACAGAGGATATGTGTCGTCAAGTTATTATCAACACAGGAGTTCGTATTGAAGTGGTTTCTGGACCTGATAGTGGTTATATTGAACATGTAGTAAGCAGAACACAATATCCAGGTATTACAGTTGGAGATTATGTAAACCCGTTGTATTTTACTTTTCTGTATTGCGATTCAAATAAATAATTTTTTACAAAATCAAACATGTTGGATCATTTCGTGCGCTACTAGAGGCATCATATCATCATATTCCAAGAGACTACTGATGAATGCGCAAAAGAAAATTGAGACTGAATTAGGAATTTCAATCAAAGTAGAA
>JAAAKQ030054372.1:3447-18901 GCA_010016005.3 Zanna intricata | reverse complement strand
ATTGCATTTACAGATCTGTAATGTACGCAAAAAAGCAATTCAAGAAATGGTATCACAGGTAGAGAAACATTAAAAAATTATTATTGTTTATCAGTTTTGTTTTTGACTTCTCAAAATAATTCTAAACAATTAGTGTTACTATCTTTAAAGGAATAGTTTAAGCTAAACAAAATTTAAAGAAAAACTTTGATTTAACATTAACTAAAGTTTTCAGTCCATATAAATCTATTTTCTTTAATAGCGTAAAAATAATTCAGCTTTTATTACAATGGAAAAATTCCCGATTAATCAAAATAAAGCGATTTCTTTTACCGCATAATCAAATTGATTAATACAGGTAAAATTAGCGTGAAATCCTATTAGTAACTAGATAGTGTTTAACCAACTTATATAATGAAACGTTAATAAATAAAATAATAAATCATTTAAAATTAATTTTAGAAAAATATTGAAAAAAGATAGAATTATATATATATATATATATATAATATAACGGTTAGAAAGAAAATGAGTAAAAAAAAGGAAACATGATGGGTAACGGGGTCTGAAAATGATGATTTACGATGGTTAGGCAACAATTCTTTTAAGGCTGGAATTCTTGTGTTCTTTAAAAGAAAGGAAAAAAGCTGTACTGGTTCCAGAAACACAGGATATTATTTTTTTTTATGAACTTAAAAAATACCGTAATAATATTTTTATGAAGCCGCATTGATTTATGGCTTATTTGTTTTTCAACATTTCCACATTACAAAATTTTAGCGGAATAGAAGTCAATGTAAAAGTTATTTTTCATACCTGAATTAAGAAATGATTAATGTTATTCTCATTCTATTTTTATAAAAGGGAATAAAATCATTTAAATAATCCTCATCGGTCCAGATTTAAAAGCGATTAATAAAAAGCAAATTTATCGTAAATGAAATTTATAGGTTTCCAGGTTTAGTTACGACGCCCAATTTTAACTGTTTAATAATTGAGCTCGGTAATGTATTAACTGAAAGAAAACCACAACTTAGTAGATTAAATTTCCCTGAGGCTTTCCTTTTCAGATTACGGAGCCCCATGACTTGAACTTTCATCAAAACTACACACATATATATATATATATTTAATCTTCAACATTAATCCCATATGTTTAAAGAAAATAAAACTCAACAAATAATTATATATAAATTTACCGTAACAGTGTAATTTTCTTTGAAAGTACGGCATTTAAAAACCGTACATTTCCTTGCACTTAAACACCGGTTTAAGTGGGCTGATCCCCATATCGAGTGCTAAATGATTCAGAGCAAAAATACTTGCTCGAATCTAATCGTTCACATGGGTTTTAGGATAGTCGAGGCGTGAACATAAAATTTTATGAACAGTTAATGATCGTTTTGGTGCAGTTTTATTTATTTTATTTCGAATATTATTGGTAAATTATATGTTGAAATAAAAATTTATTCAGAAAGAAAATCTGAATTTATTTTATGAATGTGATAATGATAATGGATAAATTAAATAATAAATTTTTTTTTTGATTTCATAAAAAAAAATTGTATTTTTTAAAAAACCGTTATACATACATTTTATGGATACAAAGATTTAAATTCTAAATTTTTATATTAAGAAAACATAAGGATCCAAAATAATTTTATTTTGATTCAAATTTTTTGCAAAGATTGTTCGCAGTTCAAAGATTACATATATCGAGCAAAATGTAAATTTTTATTTTAATTAAAAATAAAAAGAGAAAATAATTATCAATTATTTCACAGTCGTTTATTTAGATCATTTAAAACAAATTCGTTTCTTTTTTTTAGCTGGTTTATATAAATTAATCACCAATTTTAATTTAAAATGAACAGAGTTTGACGATGTTGCTGGATTGCTCCGATGTCTGCTTACAGCTTATAGTTTAATCTTTTTCCCAGCAATAATCACAATTAACGATTAATTTTATTTTATTTTAATTAAATTATAAATAGAAGTATTATAATAATAATTGTTAATATTATAACCTCTATAACATAATTTATTTATATACCTATATCTTAAAAAAAGAAACATAATAAAATAGTTATTTCATAATGATTTATTAAATACCATTAATTATTTGTGGTAAAAATTTCAAAAAGCCAATCTTATACTAAAGTAATTTGTTCTATACAAACTGTAAAATTAGAGAAAACTCAACAAACAGAATTTTGAATTATTAGCAATAAAAGAATACAGATTTTAAAAAAAATTAAAAATATATCGTCAGTCTCTGGTTCGAATAAATAAAAATTTTCAAAATATTAAATCATTATAATGATTTTATGATTAGTTTTAAAATTACCTGATTTTGAATTATTAACGCTTTTTCTTCTGATTCTCACTTTTGCTACAAGCAACTTTTAATAATTAGGAGGATATATGAATTTCAATAAAACTTCTGTATAGAAAAATTTTAAATTAAATGTATACTGTAGTAGCAAAAATCCTACATTATACAGAGTATTATTATGTTTTTTTTATACACACCCCCACGGCAACCGGACCCGCCGTTAGGTATTACTCAGTTGCTGCGGAGTGTCTTGGCAGCAGTCTGCCCACCCTTCTTAGCTTCCATTTGAGGCTAATACATAGTATTATTACAGTTATTATTATTAGTGTTCCTCAGGGTCAGTTCTAGGACCTGTTTTACTTTCGATCTTCACGGTGGCCTTCCAACTCCTGAGGATAATCACGGTTGTATAGTTTGAGGACGACACTGCATTCCTGACTGTACACCTTTTGCAGGTTCTAATAAGCTGCAAACTCTGTTTGGTCTAATTAGTAAATGGCTTTCTAAGTGAAAGATGAAGATCAGGCAAAGTCTACACACTAATTTCGCAATGAAGAGAGGTGACTGCCCTTGAGTTCTACTGAATGACATTTTCGTCCCGAACTCTAACAGCATGCCTTTTTCTGCACATTAATCGCTGTCTGACATAGAGGACTAATACTAGGGACAAACGAAAGTAGCTTAACATTAAGTTTAGGAAGATGTTGCGAGATAGAGGTTCGCAATTGTCTCTCAAACAGTTCTATATAATAATCCAAAAATATATTTGGACCTACGGAATCCAGCTGTGGTTACTACAAGCGAAAATAATGTTGACATCGTTCAACGATTTCAGAATAAGTTATTAGAACTAAAACAGAGGCGCTTAGTTTACAAACACATCTGGGAATGCAAAGCGTGTGAGAGAAGAAACACATTTTCAATACCAAATACAAAATGAGACTAAAAATCAATCATATGATTAACCAACAGCTTGAAGTTAATCTCTAGGATAATATTGAGGGCGTTCGGCGCTTAAGGCGGCTGCACGTATTGGATTTGTAAGATGTTTTGAGATTTGGATGAATCCGTTACATTGTGATATTATCCTTCGTCAAAATATCTAATTTTTTTCACTGTTTAGTTTTGTTTTCGTAATTTTTTTATTTATTTTTCTTCATTTAACTATTTATTTTCAATTTTATTTATTTTTTTTCTCATTATGACATTTTTTCGTTTAGTTCGTTTTTTTTTTCTTTGTGAAACTGAGATAAATACACGTTTTGATGTTTATCAATTTTTTTTCTTTTTATGTTATAGAGTTGATCAATTTATTTTTGACTCATCAGTGTAGGTAATTGTTTATCTTTTATTATACACTTGTTTACTGTATAAGATATGTATACATGAGTATTTATTTATAATTATTGAGTGTTTTCAATGGAAAACTCTCTTTGAATATCATTTGTTTGTTGTAATCAAATTTACTTTGGTTCCGGTTAATTGTAAATAAAAATATCTTTAGTGGCACAAAAAAGTATAGACTGTTGTAAATGAAGATATTAAAATACTCCTTGACATTCGAAATTTGTTAATTAACGTAAGAAATTATTAGTAGAGAGTAATTCAAGCAGAAGTTATTATTAGACTATCAATTTAGTCATTAATTAGGCTTATGTATTACTGATTACATTATAATGATCTATCCTACGTTTAATAAGGATATTAAATTACGTTGAATGTATGCATATCACTATAGGAAAAGGAACCAAACTGCGTAAAATAGAATCGATATTGATAAATAATTATTATCCAAGAGGAAAATTAAATTGTATTTATTAGTAAATATTCGCGCATGTATGTGTGTGTGTATATATATATATATATATGTGTGTGTGTGTGTGTGTGTGTGTGTGTGTGTGTGTGTGTGTGTATTTACAAAGTGTTTTTAAAATGGTGGGCTGATTATACTTTTCGGATTCTGCTTGTTAAACTAAACAAAAAATATCCTTAGGAAAAATTACAATTTCTCCTTCGTTCTCCCGCTGTCCGCCATTTTGTTATTTTTATATAAAAATTTATATCTCAAGTTCGAATCACATTAATACTTGGTAAGCGACTTTGTAATGATAATGTTTTAAAATTAGAAAAAAAATCAGGACTTAAATATCTTCGGAAATTCCAAAATGGCAGCCATATTTATTTTTCAACCTGTTATATCTCCATAAATATAAATTTTATCAAAATTTAGGTGTTTGCAAAAATATTAAGCCTTCTATTTTTACCAAAATGACATTTTATTTTGTAAAATCTGTTTACAAATATCCGAGTTATGACAGAAAATTGATGTTGTAATTTTGTATCTGCTTTCATTTCCTCCACTTCACGTTCAGTTCGATTAAATATTTATCGTTTATTCTAGTATTGTGAATTATTATATATATATATAATATATATCCTTATTTTTACATTTATCCTTTACATATATCCTTTATTCTTACATTAAAAATATTTTTATACAAAAATCCTAGAAAATGTATGTAGTTATTAAGGGAAAAAAAATACCCGGGAATTTAAACTAGTAGCTTCTAATTTAAGTTAACAGATTACCTCCAATGTTAGTAACGCGCAATCTGTTTATGTAATTTTTCTGCATTCTTTTCTTATTTACTAAAGAAGTTTCTTTCTCGCTATTCGTTTTTTTTTTTTAATTTTTGTTTTCATACGAGTAGTATTTTTGAAGGTCTCATCCAACATTTTAATTAAAATAAAAACTTTCAAACAAAATAAAAGTAATTGTACAAAATTACTTAAAAAAGACTAGCTCAAAAAACAAAAAAAACAATTCCTTAAGTTTCAACTTTCTGAAGTCGATCCAACAAACTGAGCATAAATAAGCTGTTGATATTTGTTTTTAATCTGATTAGATTAAAAAACGTTATAATTTAAATTGAAAAATAATTTCTTTTATCTTTTTCAGAGTGAGGTTTTAAAGATACTTTTTTCGATTTTTACTTTATTATAAACACTAGGGTTAATTATCAATAATTTAAAAAACACACACACAAGTAACACTTGTGATAAAACTTTGAAACTTAACACTTTAGACAAAAAATAGGATAAATTAAAATTTGTTTTTTATTGACCTATTAGTAGATGTAAATCGCTTTGTCTTATTATTTATTAATGTATAGATGTCCTATCTATTGGATGATACGTTTTTATAATGTACAAGAATATTTATTGTTCAAGTTTTCTCAAGATAGATATTTCTAAATATTACCTTATGGAAATTAACAGGTAATTTTTCCTTTAATTTTGTAAGTTTTTATGGATTCCTGTATTTAAGTGACGTAAATGTTATCTGTCTATGATTATTGATTGGATAAAAAGTCCGTTTGCCTATATGTATATTTTTGTTCTTGTAAATTCAAGTTGGCAGTACCAGTCTTCATGAAATAGGGATGAATGGTTTGACTCGATGAAATAAGTCAGTTGCAGAAATAGTAATCTATTGGTTAATATAATATGCTAATTTTTTTTCAAAAATCTAAAAAAATTTAAACTCATTAAGCGTGATATATGATTTTCATTAGACCTTTGAAAAATCTTGTATATTTGTGGTCTTCTTCAGTCCGAAAATGTAATTAATTTATATTTTTACGCATATGTTGATTGAGCCTGTACTAACAGTAGACCTTGCCACACTCAGTAAATGATTCGGTTCCAGCCGAACCCAAATCAAACTGAAGTCACAGCGTTACATCTTAATAATAGGGAAGCTCAATTAACTCATACCGTCAACTATGAAGGAGTCGCACTGAAACATAACTCACTTCCGACATATCTCGGTGTCACGCTTGACAGAACACCTACCTTTAAAAATAATATGTTGAAAAATTATCAGCTATAGTTAAAACTAGAGTCAGCCTGATTCAGAAACTGGCCAATTCGTCTTAGGAAGCTACTGCTGAAACTCTAAGAATCAGTCCACCAGCCCTCATACATTCAACCACAGAATATTGTGCTTCTGTTTGGATTAATAGCTGCCATATCAAACTTCTCGACACACAACTGAACCAGGCTATGCGAACCATAACTGGAACCATTAGAACAACTCCCATTCAGTCGCTGCCATTGCTGAGTATTATTGCACCTCCCAAAACTTGACGACTGGCAGCCCTCAAATCACAGTTGAAAAAATATAATGCTAACCCATCTCTACCTACTCATGCCGATACAGATTTTCTCAGATAGCAGCCGAGAGTTAAATCCAGACACCATCTCTAGCAGCTGCCGATCAGGTCAACGACTTCAATAAAAAGGATCACTGGACAACACTACGGCAAGGTCAGAATATCACTAACTCGGACCTCGTGACAGATCCAGCTGTGAGGGTACCTGGATTTATTCTTCCCAGAAAAGAGTAGTGCAACATCAATAGGATTCGCACAAATCATAGTATCTGCATTAAGGATCTGAACCATTGAGGAGCTGCGCAAAGCCGACGATGCGACCGATGTGCAGCTGAAGAGCAAACGATCGCTCGTCGCGCACAAGCAAACGATTGCTTGTTTGTCCAAATACATCTTTTAGAGGCCCGCTACCAGACATCCATGATTTTATCCCTGAATCATTGGAATGGCTGATCTTCTGTGATCTGTTTTTGTGATAAAAATACATACTTATCTAATAAAATTATCAGACTTAGTGTTATTAATAACACTGCTGATATAACATTGTTAAATTATTATATAAATTGCGATGTTTGTAAGTTCATTCGAATATGTATTGAGGGTGTTCGTTGGAAACCCTTCTTCATTTGCTTTTTGTAATACAATCTACTTGTGATTACTTACGCAGAAACGACTGTAAATTAATAAACAAATTGTGGGGGAAAAAAAAATAAGTGTGGTACAAATAAAAATTCTTTTAAAGTTCAGATAGTCGTTAAAAAAATTGTATTAATAAATAAATATAACAAAGAAATGTACATATTAGTAGTACTTTTAAACCGAAAAGGTTATTAGTAAATATAAATCTAAAGAGAATAAAAACTTAAAAAAAAAGGAGAAAATAGAATTGTTAATGGTAAATATGAATAATAAATTGTACATATTTCGAGATTAAAAAAGTTAGATTAACTAATAAAAAAAAGTATAAAGAACAGCTAAAATTAGCCAATGACTGATGTTAAAAAAAAAAAAAAAACACAAACTATAAACTTAAATAATGTCATGATAGTTTAAATTTAAAAAAAAATTATTTCTATCGTATTGAAATCTTTAAAAAAACATAATAAATTCCGAAGGTAAAAGAAATTTTTTAGTAAAAGAGATTCGGAAAAAATATAGCAACATAAATTTTCATAGCAGCAATAACGTCAACAAAAATTAAGGTAAAAAAATGACCTGTATGAATAAGAAAAACCGAATATACAAAAATCGACGTTGGAGCAGAGTGATGAATAACACATAAGCCAGGCAAACCACACAATGCGACCACTAAACAGAATACGACTAACACGACCACCCCTTCATACAGGCGTTATCCGGTGATTGAAGCTTGCGTTATACGTTATATGAGACTGAATTACAACCCCATCAGCTAATAAATCAGGCATCAATGTAAGCTTACAAATATCATACGTATGTAATGGCTCTCGGTACAAATTCAATAAATTCAAACAAATAATAATTATATAATACATACAAACCGCATTCCGAAAATAAAAATATGAGATAAATATAAAAATACAATAAATAAATTAACATAGTTAAATAAATTAATTAATATTCTTATATAATTATTGAGTATAAAAGGTACTTCTTTTAATTGATTAGTACAAAATTTTTTCTTTACAAAATTTCAAAACTGAAATTCTGCAATATCTGTCCCTGAAAACTGTGTAGATTTTTATCTGTTTAGCTAAACTTAAGTATAAGTTCATATTTTCAACAAAATAAAATAAGTGACGTAAGCCCTTAAAGAAGCCTTCTCCATTGTAGATTTATGATTAAAATAAAAATGAAACTGATTGAAACTGATATGAAAATGAAACTGATAGAAAATGATTAAAATAAAAATAAAAATGAATTTATGAACAAAAATAAAAAGAAACTAACCTTTTTTTTTTTTTGCTGCTATGCTTTATTTACATTCGGTTTCATATTTATTTACGATAGAAACCATACATAAATGGATAGACATAAGATGACACGAATGAAGGATACTCAGAGATACTATTGTTAAATACTGATACCAATAGTTTACATTAGTTCTCTTCATAACGAGTATTTACCTACACAAGCGTGATAACAAAACACATAAAAAAAATAATCACACATAACAAAAAATTCAAAAAACAAGAGATTACAACAGGAGACAGATTTTTAAAGATGTTCAATAAACAATACGTGATATAAAATCAGTATAGACAACAGACATTGTAACGATTCATAATTTAATATCAGTCGAGAGCACGACTGACCACACCACAATAGCCTTCCGTGTATCAATAATCCTCAAATAATTCCAGTCGGCAGCTGAATTAACTTCCGTAGCAGATATATATATATAAAAAAAAAAAAATTAATATAAAAATATGAGAATGTAAATACAATATAATAAACTGTAGGTCGTTAGTGATACTGATATTTTAATCCTGAAACGTAAAAGCTATCGCTAGGCAGCATAACCCAGATCCAGCACGTTTCGCATCTTTAGACGGCTAATATAATATAAAAAGCATCCTTCTATGTAGTTTCGCAATACTAATAAAACGGTTAAGGTAGGGTCGTCTTGAATGTATAAAGAGGATCTTATAAACAACTAATTCAATATAACTAATTAATCTTAAATTTTTAAATTATTATTATTAATGAAATGGGAATTTAATTGCTGGCGCAAATATTTAAAACAAAGATACTTACTACATTATTGTCTAGCAGATTTTGAAAAAAACGATTTGAGTAGTTGGAAGTAAGTAGTTTCTATTCTAATATATTAAAAACACACATAATATGCTAAAAAAGAGGAGATATCGGTGGATTTTACTGTCCTTGCAAATATCGGAGCTTTGATATTTCTTGATAAATAAAACGAATTGTTTAATGTTTAATGAATTTAAAGCTATATCTTCTGAAGTTTCACATATTCTGTTTTAGGAATAAACCTTTATTCAATATTTACATTAGATTTAACGGAAACCGATGAAATAGAAATATTTCGGTTGGTGACTACAAGGACTTATTAAATACTGTAAATTCCGAAACATCTTTTCAAAAATATAATATATTCAAGAATAATTGAATAATTTACTACTCTAAATGAAAAAAAAAAGAAAATTAAAACAACTATTTTTATGTAATTTTGGGTTACATTAGGCAGTAATTTAAATAAATTTATAATAATGTAGAGTATATTATTGCCTCAGCATATTTACTTTGTCCGGACCTCCGGATAAAAGGCCGAGACGCTACCACTCGCGCCAAGAAGGCCGGCCACATATTATTATTATTTGTAATAATAATACATTATTAGTCGGCCACATATTATTTACTAATTTGTAAATAAAAAGCAGATTGTATTAAAATAAAAGAAAATATGAATTTAATTCAAACAATTTTATGTATTTTTTTCTCCGAGTGAGTCAGATTCATTTTCAGCATTTAGAGATTAACTTTTAAATAAATACTTTAATATTAATTAAATTCTTAATTAATTAAGGAACAAAAATTAAATTCTTTAGTTTTACAATGTTATCATACCGCATGCTCAAAGTGTGTGGTAACCTGGTTTTCATCTTGATCGTCATCTGTCACAAAAGACCTTCCGTGACAGGGAAAAGAAAACAACTGATTGTTAAGTTTAAAAAAATGTACTGGTTGCTGGACAGGAGTTCATAGCTTTCACTATCTAACAATTAGTTGTTTACAACTATTCTAGAAACGATTTGGACCTATGGAATCTAGCTTTTTAGGGATAATACAAGCAGCAGCAAGCCGAGATAATTCAGCGATTCCAAAACAAATTACTGAGGAACTTAAAAGAAGCGCTTTAGTTTGTAAGAAACAGTGAGATCCCAAATATCTCAGTTCAACGTATGTTTCGATAAGAAATACAATTATTCAGTAAAAAGTATAAACTGCAGCTACACGCTGAAACTAGTCAAAATGTATTCAGGGATGGTCAAAATGGATATTTCCATTTATTACGATACAATACTTCCTTGTACAAAGTACAAGGAAATAAAAAGGAAAAATTTAAATTCTTAAGCAATGAAAACCTTATATTTCAAAGACATATATAAATGAAACTAGAAACAACTTTCATGAAATTATTATAAAAGGATTATATTTTTTTATTTTGAATTATTTATTTAAACCATTAAATATAAAAAATCTATTTTCTCAAAAAGTGTTTCAAAAGATTTGAAAAAAAAAGGTTTTTTAATGAACTACCTATATTTTTTGTAGTTTAAAACATTTTAACCGCATTATTATATATACGCGTATATATATATATATATATATATTGTTCATTTTAATGCTTATATCATTATTTGTTGCCATTTTGAAAGTATGAAACAGCTATCTATTGCTTTTTTTTGAGTAAGTAGATTATACTAAAACCAAAATAATTTTTTTCGTTGCACCTAAAATTAAATACTAAGCTTCAATTACTGTACCTAACGACAAAAAATGTAATAGCCGCTTCTAGGATTAAAGTTTTAAAACTTCAAAGCTGAATATTATAGATTCAATTCAGACGATTTTGATAAAAATTTCACCAAGCTTATTTTATAAAAAAATAACACTTTTTTCATGTAATTCTTGGCACTTGTTAATTTGATTACACAAAATTTCTAAATATTTATATTTTTTAAATTTTCTTTTATAGAATATCAGCTTTTTAACTGAGCTTAAGAGACAAATAATTTTCATAGACTACAGAAAAAAAACTCTTTTCAACGTTTAAAAATTCTTCCCTATATTGGGAGTTATTTTAGGATAAACATACCTTTCAAAACGCCTAAAATATTTTCGCATGAATGAATAACTCTATGGATTTATGATTATATATAGAACACTTTAACACTATTTTCTCCAAGTCACTACTAATAAGAATTTCTAAATACAAACACCTCAACGAACCAGAGATGTAATAAATTACCAATAAATTTAATACACTAAAAACGGGAGTTAATATTATATCCGAATAAATAGAACTGAACTAGATATGTGGAAGGTACTGCAGTATCATATAAATCAATCGGTTTAATAATTTGAGTTTAATGACACAATTCAGATATAATCTGGATTTTCTACATATATATATATATATATATATATGGATCACAATCTTCTGTATATTTAGAAATATAATATGGACACTAAATGTGTTCATTGAACGCCTATTAAATTAAATACGAGTATACACATTTTCTGCTGAACTTCATTTAAACTTATTTCATTTAAAAGTGAGATAGGATCTTCCAATTCTTTAATAAAGTGAACAGTTACATAATTTCTGAAATATTACTTTTTTTAACATCAAATATTTATAGAAATTATTAATTCAACAATTTTACATGAGATATTAGGATAGAATAAAAGCTCTTTATAACTAGTATTATTAGATCAGTATTATTCCTATCTTATTGAGTTGCTGACTAACAGAACTTACAGATTTCTGGTGTATCGTATAAATAAAAGTTATTAATAATTAAACTATTCCGTTTAGTGAACTCCTGTATACTAATTACAAATGTTATTTTTGAACTTACCGTTTAAAATATTCAGTTTTTATCATTGGATTGTTTGATGAATAATCAAAAATGAAAAATAAACGATTATACAAAAAAAAGAAAGATAACATGAAGGAATTGTTAAATAGAAGGTAAAAATAAATACATTAAGAGAAGATGATTATATAAAAAGGAAGAAAACGTTAAGACAAAAGAAACAATAAAAAGATTAAAAGAGGATGATGACTATAAAGAGAGAGAAAATTTGAAAACTAGAGAAGGTGTACACAAATTAAGTTCAGAGGAATTGTTATATCAAACCAAAGAGCGATTGAATGATTGGCAACAAAAAACAAATATACAACATGATGGTCAACTTCGACTTGCGGAGAATATTGTCCGACAATATCAGAGGAGTAATGAACGAAAAGATAAGAATTTTTTACAATTTATTAAAATTGAGCATGTATGCCTCAATGTAAATTTTCTTCTTGAGAGGGTCTATTTATTCAGTCTCACTGTAGTTAACTTTAATGTAGATAAGACTAAATAGAAATTACAAAACAGCTAAAAAAAAAAAAGGAGATGAAATCTGATTCGAACCGTTGTGCCTTCTCTGCGTAAGATCCAAATATTTCATTAAGTAAAATTTAATTTGGCTATAACTCTGGAAACAATGAAAATAAGTATTACTAACGATATATCGTCGAAAAGCTCTCAATGAGGGCTTATTACTGCAGTTAAGAAAATCCAAAAATCCTAAATCCAAAATTTCAACATCGCACGGCATTTCTGAGTTATGGCATAACATCATTATACGTACGAACGTACATAAGTTCAGACACCACGCCAAAACTAGTAAAAATGGATATTTCCGTTGAAATCTGAAAAATTAAATTTTTCGCGATCATAATACTTCTTTTACTTTGTACAAGTAAAAAATGACTGTTTATTTGTTTCATAAGCATTTGTATACAACTCATCCTATTGCGATGAAACTTTGGCGAGTTGTTGTGCGCTCGCCTGCGTAAATTTCTGACTTAGTTGGGACCCGATAGGCGGCTCCAGGGTCGAGATATTTCGAAAAGTTTTATTCATGGTCCGATTTGGCTCATATTGAGAACATATTTGGACATATATTAATTACTTGAAAAGAAACATTTTTGGGGAAAAATGGACCCACCAGGTGGCGCTGGGGTTGAAATATTTAGAAAAATCTAATCCATATAATAATTGTTTGAGTAAGTCGATACTGACGTAGACGACAGAACGATTTAGACCCTGATAATCGATATAGACGATGTCTCTCGACAACTACATTAAATTTAGTACAAGAAGTTTTCGGTTATTTATTCATACGTTTTTTATGATTTTAATTTGTTATAAGTTTAATGAATACAAAGGGGCGAGGATGCAAAGCCGCCCGGTTAGAGGGGAAGGGCAAGTGAAGCGAGCCTTAATTGGCTAAACACTCCTGATCGCAACGAGAAATGCAAGAAACCATATAGCGCAGGCGAAGCCGCGACGGACTTGCTAGTTTAAAATAAATAATACACTTTATAAATTTTATAACTGATGGTATTGGAAGGAAATATCAGTGAATAGAAAGAAAACTGATCTTTTACTAAAAATAAATATTAGATTCCAGATAAAATACTTGTGCAGTTTATAAAAATATAAAAACACAGAACAAAAAACCCACAATTCAATAATAAATTTATATCATAAGCGGTTATTAAAAAAAAAAAGAAAGTGTTTCTTATATAATTCAAAACTATTAAATAATTATGAAGAAAGTAATTAAATAAAAAGCAGTTTCAGAATGGGATTTAAAAAAAAAATATTTTATAAAATATTATTCAGTAAAAAGATTTTCCTTTGTTTCCTACAGTGCACATGAAAGTAACTTCTCTATTAAATTAATATTTTATAGACTAATTTTGTGGCGATGATCAATGTAAGTTACGTAAATTTTACTCAAATATTTATGAAAATAAGTCCAAAATACTCCCACATTTACAGAGATTGTTGATTCGACTCTCATACCCAATATTTCTTTGGTTTGTATTTCATGATAATGGTTGATTAGGTTCAGAATATGTTTGTTTAAGGCGATTCGTAATTTTACCAAAAAATATGAGCACATACGAAATATTTTGTTTAAATTTTGAATGCTTTAGGAAGGTTTAAAAACATAAAACAATCTCACAGAGTACTAAAAAAGACTGAAACAAATTTCTATGAATATAAACACCTTTAAAAGTTATATTAAATAACAATACACATTATTATTATTATTATTCATCAAAGATACTAATCAATTTAAAGTAATTATATTTACTTCCTTTTGTTAAATTTTACGGTGTAATATGTAGAATCTAATTTTTTTTCATAAAATTAGTAAAACACTATATTAACTAATGAAACCAGGCATTATTTACTAGTTGGAAAAAAAACCATTTACTTATTATGCCATGAAAAATACTTTTTTGTTCATACGCTATAGTTTAAATATTTAAGTGGATACTATATTATCTTTTTACCAGTTTTGAATACTACTTTTTATTTTAATATGCATTGTATAAAGCGCTTATTTATAACTAAATAGTGGATTAATGGGCATCAATGTTCAATGAATATAAAAAGAAAAGATAGAATAATGATTCCTGTTATAATAATTATGACATTTTTTTTCAATATTTGATTTTGAATTAAAAAAAGCTTGTAATAATTGAGTGTTGTTTCTGATGCACAGCTTATATACACATAAGAGTACACACACAATTTAATTAAAAATATCTATTATTTTATTTAAATATACTATTTTTTCGTTTATTTAATTCAGTGATTCTAACTAAAGCGCATGCGCTTACCGTATTTAATTCGCGCGGATGTGGTAGTACTAACAGTGACGGTCAGTACTAACTAAACTAATGTAATTTCAAAACTTACATAGAACAAATTTTTGCTTGAATAGATGGCAGATTCTACCCCACATATATAGAAGTAATCTGAACAAGTTTGGTCAAAATCGTTCTAGTAGTTATACAAAAATTTAAATCCGGAAAATTTTCATTCGGTTCTTTGGGTTCCTTAGTTGTCAAAACGTCAATATCTGGTGAAAAACGCATATGCCCAAATAGGAACGATTACAGTACTTTCCCTTCTACAGATGTATAGACGGGTAAGTAAAAATATGACAAAAAATTATTTCGATAGTTTTCCTGTTTTTATTTTTAACAAACGAACACATTTTGTAAAATAACATAAATGTTATCATGTACAGAAATTCTCATAAAACTGTATTTCCATTAAGATCATCAAATTAGTTTCTTAAAATCCTGAAAACTTTATTTATATTTAGCTTGATAGCCAAATATATCAGATTTAGCTGATATATTTTTGATATACGA
>JAAAKQ030054361.1:0-16116 GCA_010016005.3 Zanna intricata | reverse complement strand
GGGACTATTTTACCTCCGGAATTTTTTACCAAGGAAGGCGCCTCCATCATGGTTTCTGAAAAATGGTTTTGAAAATGTTTTGACTTAGTAGTAAACAAATTTATTGTAAATAATTTACCAAATAAATTATTACAGAAGAAGGATCAGTTTTGTTTATTAAAGATTACAAAAAAAAAAAGCAAAAGTAAAAATGACATAAATGCAAATAAAAAATAAAAACACAAAACAGATATTTTTGCTATTGGATTATAGGCTATATTAATAGATTGTTATAATGAAGAAACAATGCAATAGATTATTCTAAATGTTCTAATAAAAAGATACATAAATAAAAAATGTTGAATTTTAAACTAATGTAATGTCAATGGATATTTTACTGCCTTTACCAATAGATTATAAATAAGGTATAATATTATTATCATTACAAATTAATCTTTTCATTACAGTTCAGCAACTTAATATCTTTATACAGATTAGATTAATATCTTAATAATTAAATTAATATAGATTAGATTAATATCTTAGTATAGATAAACTTAATATAGATTAATATTTTAATCTATTAGTATTAGTTATTACAGTAATAAATAACAACAGTTTAATGACATAATTATAGCTATTACCATGGTCCCAATGGTCCCAACACAGTTTTTAGAGCATAGTAAATTTATATTTAAGATAATAAATAAAAATATTAGGTGAGAACAGTGTTTATTTCTCAAATTCTGTATCTCCATTTAGACTATGTGGAAGAATGATGATCAGATCATCAGATTCAAATAAGTTGAAAAGCTGAGATTGCTCAGCACACTGCTAGATCTATGTGATACCCTCTGAAAAGAAAACATTATGTAGGATCAGAGGGTTTGGGAAATGGCAATCAAACAACTGGTATTTTGCTGTTATAAACGTTTGTTACCACAATTCAAAAAATACATTTTTTAAATAGGCAAATAAAATAATTTAACATTAAAAGGTTAATCAAACAAAGTATAACAAATTGATATATTTGTTATTTTTATTTTATTGTTTTATGTTACTTTGTATGATTGCTTTTGTTGTATTTTAATTTCAGCTGTTGTTTGTATGTAAGTAGATGGTAAATTTTTATTTAACAGAAAAATTCTTTTTGAACTAAAATAGACTGGGTTTTATTGTCTACTGATTTTTTTTTTTTTTGTTAGGAAGCATTAAACTGAAGTTTACAAGTAAAGATGTATGATAAAAGGTTTGTTATTAAATGTTGTATATAATGATTTTAAAGTTAGGTATTTTAAAAGCTATCTAGATCTTAAGCAAATGGGTGACTACTTATTCTAAATGTATCCTGAGTCTGTGTGTTTCATAAGTCACTATCAGCTAAGATACTGCTATGGTTTAACTGGTGTTTATTGAAAAGTTGGTTATAAATAATTGCCCAGAAGAGCACATGGTTTCATTTTAATGGCTTAATGTTATGCCAGAATCACTGCTACTCAATTTCTAAAAATCATCATGTCTTTCATTCATAATTCCTGTAATTTTAAATATTTGTTTTTTGGTACATGATTTATTATTCAAAAATTGTTGCACACAAACCACTATTAAGAAGTTTTATTGCTACATATTGCATCTTTAATAGCAGATGAAAGAGATTCTTGGTTCCAACAAACTTGAAACCCATTGTATGACATTGTCATACAAAAAACAATGGACTAAAAACCAAATTTTTATTTTTTAAATGATTTGATTTTTTTACGAGAGTTATCTAAAGAATTTGGAAGAGTTATTCATAAAATTATTTTCTGTTTTAGTGAAGGTAATCTATTTTAGTTGGCCAATGAGATCTTCTGATCTTTCTTCAGCAGATTTATTTCTCTTGAGCTAAATAAAGAGACTAATATTCAAAACTAATCCCTTCACTACTCAGAAAAAAAAACAATTTAAGTGACAGCAACAATGAAAAAACATAGGATATTTCAAGTTTGTAAAAGTATGAAGGCTTTTATTGGATAAAAACTTTTTCAACATTTACTCTAAAAAAAGAACAAAAAACTTAAGTAATTACATTTCTTTAAGTTATAACATTAAACTATTACATTTCTATGTTTTAATAACTGTTTAGTTTTTTATTTACTTTATAGTATGTTAATATATTTATATTAGATTCAATTTAAAATCAATTTGTTCTGGGAGGGGTATGTGTATGTGGTAAGTAAAATTAAAAAAATATAAATAATTGTTGGTACGTAAATGCATTTTAAAAAATCCAAAATAATCCAGAGCTTATAATACTGTAATAAAATAATCAAAGTAAATTTAGAAAGAACAGGGTGTATTCTGTTATGAAGATGGTTTTTGAAACAGTGCTGTGATGTTTAGCCCATGCAAATGACTGATAATTATGATGGTAAATTTATGACTGCAGTAAATATTACTGTGAGTAATTGTTTAATTTATGTGATTGTTATTAGCCCAATCAGTGATTCCATTGATGCATCTCTGCAGAAATAGATGATCTTCAGGTGATGCAATCTTGAAGTAAATCTTAACATATAATTGAAACTGACATGTTAAATCTTTACAGGTATTGTTGAAGATGACAGTCCAGCAGATACTGAAAATAGAAGCTGTCCTATGGAATCGGATTACCACAAAAGGGTATATAGGTGGACCCCAGAGATAGCCCACCTAAGATGGAAAGCAATGCGATGCAGAAGGTCCCTGCAACCGGCACAAAGACTAGGAATGAATGAGATGGTTACTCGGTTACATTATGTAGTTGCATGCAAAAAATACTGCTATGAGATCAAAAACTAAATACTGCTATGCCAAACGTGACTCGTGGAGGAAGATTATCGACGAGTTAGACATAGATCCATGGGGTAGTGCATACGGGGCTGTAATGAAGAGATTTGGTGCCTCTCCCCTCCTGCTAGTAAAGCAAATAGTAGAGAATAAGGACTTTTTACCCCTTTGTTATGTTGTGTTTTCGGAATTTCAATAACCATTGACAAGTCTATCTTTAGTTGCTGTTTTGACAGGACTAGTCATTGACTATTCGCCAGTGTTTCTGTTTTTTTGGGAAGGAAAAGTTAATAATTTTTTTATTTTTTTGATGTAGAAAGGGCTAATGATCAAGGTAGCCGATGCCCCCCACCCAAAAAAAATTAAAATAATAATAATTTGAAATATAGTTATATTTTTTTATTGTTGACGATGGCAGTCGAAATTTCATAAATTCTTCTTAAAAAAAAAAATTATTTCAATATAATAATACATTATAAATAACACATTAATTTTCAATATTACAAATAACACTTCTTTTCAAACTGGTGTACAGTTAAATTAAAAAAAAAATTATTATAAGGACTTTTTTAGAAGGTAATTCAATTTAAATTACCATAAAAAACGGAATTAATTTAGTTGTATTTATTTGTCCTGCTGTAATAATGAATGTACTGTTCTAATACAGTCTCTATTTATAGATTCCATTTCCGATGGTCGGGGGTCTGTCCTAAGGCAGAGGGTGATGAATAATCCAGTGAACTAAAATCAATTTCTTGATTTCCGATCAGTTAAAAGGCATTCCGACGGAGTACTGGGAATAATGTAAGCTACCTAGTTCGTTATTCTTTATATTATTCATATATGTGGGTTTGAAACCTTATCGATACTATAAACCTATAATGTTCTACTCCAAACTAATAATTTATATTTTATCTACAAAATATTTAATGGACTTCACTATCAATTTTTTTACAAGAAAACTGTGGAATCATGAAATTAAACAAGATGTATTTATAAATGCTTCTTCTTATAAATAAATGCGAAAGTTTATTGGTCTGTCTATTTGCAACAGCATCATGCGAGAACCAACCGAAATAAACAAAATATTCCCTGTGTTCGGATTAATTTGCACTCTGCTAGAAAATAGTATGATTAATTGATATAATGATGTAATAATCTGTTGACCGGAATCTTCTCAAAAATGTTATTAGCCGATGACAAAATACGGGCCGTTGTGCAATTACTGAGTATAATTTACATTTATCAAACGAAAGACAGGGCAATCAGTAATCTCCAACTTTTAATTACTGATACGGAAATTTCATATAATGATAGATTTCTTATTTTTTACAAATCGTATTACTGATTCTAATTGATCTGATGGTAAACGATCCTTCTTCTTTTTTCATTTGCAATATGTTGAAAACGGCCTGCAATAGTCTTACTATTATTATTTTTAACTGTTTTCAGTGCTATTAATGAAAGTAATTATTAATATTTTATTTTTAGCAGACTGCAAAAATTTCCTTGTTTTTTTAATCTTTTACATTTATTCATATGTACTCATTTTCTGCATTTAAATTGATTCCCCTTTCTAAATGTTTATGACATTAGATTTCATTATTTAGAATTTTTATTTTATTTCTAACGTGGAAGAAATAATATTTTTTGCAGTATTAAATCTAATTAAACAATTAAAAATACTTATCAGTCAAAATTTAAAAAATTATAAAAGAATTCGAAAACTGCTTTTTGCATTTAAAAAAGTATTCTACACAAAATGATGAAAAAATATTTTTAAATTGATTATATTTGATTACATAATAATAAATACATCTTTTAAATACAGTTAAATCGCCTTTAAAAATCTTCCGATAAACAAAAAAAAAACCGTATCAAAACTATATAACTTAAATTTTAGTAGTTGGCCTTAATTTAGAAAGAAAAATTATCAATAACTTTCAACCCTGCTTAAAATTGATTTCAAAAATCAAAAGAAGAATTGAAAAGTACTATATTTTCTGTTGTTTGGCTGTTTTGTGACACCGTTTCACTCTTTTAAGTAAATATATATTTTAAATATATATATATATATATATTTCTATTTTCATTTAAAATATCCATAAGCCTAAAAAAGAAACTCATGTAAAAAATATCCTTTTGCAAGAATCGCAAAGTTGAAGTGCGAAACATAAAGAAATTAATATCGAGGATGAATTAAGGCTCTTCAAATCTGTTTCTACATGCATATAAGAATGCTTTATTATTTAATGATAAAAAAAAAGTATTTTTAAATTTTGCTTTTGTAATTCTTAGGCGATGTAATTTTACGTTTAAGCAATGTAATTTTCGATTTAAATTACGTAGAAGAAACTTAAAACCGGTTCACCAAAAAAGTTTCCTTTACAAATTTAACCTTGAATTCTGTAAGACTGAAGTGAAGATTGAACATAAACATTTTAAATAGGCCTAACTGAGAACTTTCTTTTTTTGTAAGTTAAAGTCGGATAATTTTTAATCATTTTGATTTTTAACGTCTAATTTTATATTTTTAATAATTCTTAATAACGATAAATAATACCAAGTGTTATTAATTTTTAATGGTTATTGTAAGTTTTAAATGGAAATAGTTTTGTAAAGTAAACTGTAGCAATAAAACTTTTGTCAAAATATAATTAAAAATATATTCTCCTATATACAGCTAAAATGTATTAAAGCATTAATTTGCTTGACTTAATTTCGTGGTGAAGTAGTGGAATTTCTGTCCTTATGGTGGAATTTCTGTCCTTGTGGTAAGATTCTGAGTTCAAATATTTGACAAGCTTGGTGTTTTTAACGCACTCAACGAAAGTCATTTCATATCATAACAAAGGTTGGATGATGTACCTCCACATTTGGGGGTAGATTCACGGTAATCGGAGAGAGAAGAGGATAATAAATATCCATTTGAGAGGTATCTCATGCAGGACGGAATTTTTAAAAAGTTTAACAAATGATAGGCATACAAATAAATTATATTTTAGACAAAAATAGAAGTCAGTTTGCTCTTAAAATTTAAGATATTTTTAGAAAATTTCCCTCCAGAAAAAAGAGTTATTAGGTAAAATAAATTTTTAAGAATTGATTAGTGTTCGTAACAATTTATAAAATAAACAAGTGGAGGTCCGCATTAAGATAACTATCTCTTTATTGTGATTCTTGTGGAAGGAGGGATCATCACACCACAAGAACCACTTGGTAATTACGTGACCACTATGTTGCGTTACCCTGGTTGGGATTCAAAGAAATATTACAAAAAATGCCAGAAAAGGAGAAGAGTAAGTAGCCTAATTTGTTGTAGGGGATAAAATTAGGACTTGCTAACTTAAGCTGAATATAATTATGTCATCACTGTAATGCGAGTTACATATTATTATGCAATACATGTTATTATGTATTATTATGCGAGTTATATATAATTCGCATAGTGTTATGTTATAAATAAGAATCCGAAATCGAAGGATATTTTTAAGTTTTGAGTGCAATGACAGGAAAAGATAACCATTTATTTTCCTTTAAAAAAATTACATATCAAAATATTACGTATCAATTGATGAATCAAATTCCGACGCGTACAGAGTTCGTGTTAAGCAGTCGATACAACCGGTCGAGTGGTATAAGTATATATAACTACTTCGATCTGTTGACTGAAAAGCTGTCGAGTTAAACCTGGTTTGAATCCGATGTGAGGGAAATGTATTTCTGAAATTACCGGTTGTCATGTACGCGAGTGACGTGTAATTTATTGCTGTCGGAAACTATGTCGGTCAATAAATCATTAATAAACTAATCGACACTAAAGCAGACATTTTTTAAAAACAAATGTTTTGATTATTGTTTAAATATTTATCGATCGTTATATTTCATGAAAATATCGAGATTCAGCAGTGATCGACCTGTGTCTCTTTTGATGTAGAATATTTATTAATTTGAATAATTCTACCTCGCAGATTTTTCTGATGGAAAAACAAATTTTAAAAAATAATTTATTTATGCAACTTCCAGTTCTTAGTCTGATGGGTTACACTTCAAAAGTAAGTTACATTAAACAAACGATTAAAATTCTAAACATAAAAATTCGGTCACACGTTTAATCCGGGTTTCTGAGTTTTAAACTACTTAAATTTCATTAAAACATTTTACAATTAAATTCAGTTGAATTTGACTAAATTATAGGCATCTCAAAAATCACTGGTATAAAAAAAGTGGAGGGCAATATTGTATTTTTATGGTTAAAATATTAAGAATAATTAATATAAAACTATCTTCCTCCATTTTTTATTTTAGTATTCGCTAAATTGAGCGATAAACAGTTACAAAAATAAATTTTTTCTCCGGCTGTAATAAACTTGTGAATTAGCGGCTGGAACGTCTATTATAATGAGAATTATTATGAAACAGATTTCCATTATGATGCATTATGACCAATCAGAAGCGGATATTGTTTAATGTTTCAGCTATTTTTTTACTTTGATTTTAATCCGATTTAGTAGTGAACTAATTAAATCATTCAAATCGTAGTAAAGGAGTTACTCTTATCCGGATTTGAATACTAGATCTTAGATACCGGTGTTCTTTGGTGGTTGGGTTTCAATTAACCACACATCTCAGAAACTGTCGACTTGAAAATGTACAAAGCTACAATTCACATTCATAACATATCATTCTCTGAAGTAATACCTATTTACACTTCTGTATCATTATAACCTCGTTGAATAATATACTATTATACAAAGTAATATATGTAACGAGAAATATTTATTTGTAAGTATTGTAACAAGACCGGTATAACGGACCTGAGTAGTAGATTCCTGCCAATTAAGAAGAGAGTAGTAGAAAATATAATAATGGGAGGAATCTAGAAAGGGAATAAAGAAACCTTTTAGTAAAAGTAACAGGTCCATTTAAGGATCATGTTTTGTAATATTACTCACTGATACACAATAAACCAACGGTTGTACCGTGAGAAGAGTTACCGGACCAGGTTAATGAGTGCGTGGGAACGAAAAGGGCTCGAACGATCGTTCTCACGCTTCGATCTGGGTTCGGTCCGGCAGGTAAAGAAGATAAGAGTATAAACAATCCGGGGAAGATCAGTTAGAAGTTCAGTTCTGCGAATCGGTCCAGCGAGACGGTACGACGTTAGTTCAGCAAGGAGAGGCTGCGATGTAAGTCTGCGAGAGTATTCTGCGAAGACAATGAAGGAGCTAATTTCCAATGTGATTTAAGTTCGATACGATTAAGGTGACGGTGTGAGTAATTCCAGTAACAAGAAATACAATCAGTGAGTTATTGTAAGATTGTAAGTGAAAAGAGGTAATGTACTAAACTTCATTCATAAACTGTTGGGATAGTTTTAATTGTGAACAGCAAAGCTATTTGCGATAGAAGAACTTTATACTTGTCTTATTTATTGTACTGTTGTTATTAATACAAGACTAGTCTTTATAAGTATTAGAATAGCGGTCATGCAGTTTCTTTTGTCAACGGGACTGAATTCTAGTTTTCATTTATTTATCTACCTCTAAATAAATCCTGACGATTATTAATTCTGTTTTGTATATAATCTCTGTTTATTGATGTTAATGATTTTGTTTGTTACTGACATATAATATTATTATTGTTTACTGTTGCTATTATTGTGGTTATGATTACTGTGATTAATATTTGTGTATTTAATATTTTTCATTAATTGTTTTATTATTGTCGCTTATTATTATGATCAAAATTGTTAAAATCAATAAATCTATTGTATCTGCATCTGTTTATAGTTCTGTCAAGACTGCAAATGAAATTAGTGATCAGCTTGATGTTTTTTTGTGAAGCGGAACGATTTTTGTAAAAGAATGAAAGAATTAATTGTAGGGAGGACTTGATTTCTGTTTACCTTTGTTCGTTTTATGATTATCTATTCTATGTTTTATGTCACATACCTCAATATTTTGATATTATATACCGTATTTAAATATTAGACATGTCAGATTTCCTTGGGTTAGAAGTTTTCTTTTTGTATTAGTTTTTCTGTTTACTGGCATTAAACCAAAGTGTTCTGCTGCTCTAATGCCGAGAGTTCTCTCCCCCCTACTGGGTGCCTACCCATATGATGGTTGGGACGGCTGATAGGGGTGGTTGGAGGCCTCCGTACGCTCACGGATCATCATTAAATTACAATTATTATTGTCCATAATTAAGTGTTGTAAATTAATTATAATTATGATGATTATTATTATTAAAATTGTATTATTATTAATATTGTATTGTATTTTATGTATATTTTTAATTTTTGTGAACTGTTTACTATATAATTATTGTAAGATTGAATTATGGGTAAATTTTTTTTTCTCTGTACTTTGGTGTTTACAGAAAGCCTAATATAATAAAAAATTAGTGTAATATACGAGTAATTAAACTCTAATTATTAATTTCCTTTTTTAATAATTTATAATTATTGTTATTATTAAAATTTGTATTTTGGATTCATACATATCATCCTCATTCATCCTCTGAAGTAATATGCAAAATGAAGTAATATACAAAATATGCTACCCTTAAGAAGAGGCTGCAAAGGTTAAGTTAAGAGACGTGAGTTTTGATAAAAATAAGAAAGGGAATGTAATTCATTCACATTCATACATATCATCCTCATTCATCCTCTGAAGTAATACCTTACGATAGTTCTGGAGGCTAAACAGAAAAAAAGAGAGATGTATGTTTATGGTAAATAGATACAAGTGTATTAATCCATGGAGAATACTAAATGCGTAACATTTTTAAGATTACAAAAACCTCATGCAATTTTCCGTTGATCGTATAGTAATTACTAATTTATTTCATGACTTGGTCAGCTACATAGTATAAATTTATAAATTTTTAATGAATTTTAATCATTGATTCTACTGTTTCCAGTTTCTGTTCCCTTTCCTTTAGAAAGTCTTTTTCAGATCAAATGGGTGTAACTATGTCGCATTAACTGCGGCTAGCTGACAGATTATTTTATTTTTGCTGTTTATAATAATATTATTCTGTTGAGTATTTTGGTACTCAACTCCCACGATCAAATGATCAACATAATGAGAAGAGCCTTGGCAATGGTACAGCATTTGGCTTGCTCTGTCAATTTGAGATTCACACTTTTCACTCAGCACACTTTTCAACCGTCGTCACATTGTCTCAACATTAAATTTCTTTTGTGCAAACACAAATAAATTTCTTTTTATTTGTATCAATAGTGTTTTTAAATTTCTTTTTAGTTTAGAGTAATGTATAAAAAAGTGTAGCATTTAAAACAAAATTTAAGTTTCTTTTTTTCATTAATTTTACTCTCATCTAAAAAAATTCATCATTCAAAACAGTCGTTATCAATTCTCTTACAATAATTATTATAATTAGAAAAAAATTTATTCTAATTATTTACATCAATGGAGTGTTAGGAGTGTGTAACACTTCCAACGTTCGGTAAAGATGACCCAGTGGTAAAGATTACCACTGCTATCGCTTTAGACTTGCCTTTCTGTGTCGAGTTTCAGGTGCCACCGGACCAATTACATTTTAATGCTATCAGTTGTTTGATACTAACTCTCAGGGACCATTCTTTTAGGGTCTAATTATCAACATATCATGACCTTATATTCACAGAACATCATGGATGTAATCTTGCAGCTAGCGAAATCTCTAGTTAGCTGCAAGAACAAGGTGTTCAAATGTCTACAAACACCGAATCAAGAAAGCTGTGCAAAATATCTGAAGATTTCTGAAATATCAAATGAATAAATTATTCTGTAAAAAACATCAATAGAGAGTTTAAATTTGTTACGTTCTGTCATTTAAAAATCCCTTTAGATTGCTTGATTATGTAAATAATTAGAACACTCAAAAACCTAAAATTAGATGACAACTAATTTCAGAGTTATAGTGATTTTTAAAAGGTTTTTCTTATTATCCTGAATATTTAACAATAAAGTTCTGCATTAATTATTATAATGACGGAATAAATTTATTTTTTAATTACTAGAGAAGCATGAGAGTATTAACATTCCAATGCATTATTTAGTGAGAGAAAGAGACACAGGAACAGTTTGTTTTAAAGTTATTTATTAATAATGCAAAGATTAAGTTTCGTAAAGACAATTAATTAATAACAGTACTGTAATACTAACTATTTGATATAAGGCAGATGTTAACAAGTTCATAAACTAATAATGGAGTTGTTACAGACTGGACTACTTGGGAATCCTGCAGAAAGTAGTTCAGCTCAATAAGGACACTTCTTCCTTTAATTTAATGTAACGATATAAAAATGTTAAACAGTTTAAATAATTTAGATTCAATGATTTTTATTCTATTTCACTGAGATTATTATCTCATTGTAAAGCAATATGGTAAAAAAATCACTAACCTGCCATATTAATAAGAAAAAGGGATATAGTACTTGCATTTTATAAAATATATTGAGATATAATTGTCAGTGATAGAGGACTTATAGTTTGCAATTAATAGTTGAAATAGTACAGTTTTTTCTGATTCCACAATTAAAGAAATTCTTGTAGAAATTATTTTTACTTAGATTAATACAGATGCATAAAACATTATATTGTAATATCTCATTTATAATATGGTTTGTTATCTATCATTCATTCACTTAAGTGGGAAAGAATCATTTGAACTTTGCTTGATATGTAATGTGTTTAAGTGTTATTAGTAGTAGTAGTGTAGTACTAGTAGTGATAATGTTTTTTTTAAATTATTTCATTCAATTTACATTTTTACAAGATCCCCCTAAACTGACACCGCAGTTTGTCAGGGGTTTCCATATAATAATAAATACAGAGTTAAAGAAAAAAAAAGCATTCCATTGAAAAATAGAACATAACACAAAACTCTTAAATTATAAAAAATTAACATAAACAAAACAATACAAAAGATTTCCTCATCCTCATAAAGATAATTATTGTGATCTCCAGTTCTCTCCTTCATGTTAGTTTAAATTAATTAAGTAGTTCAACAAAAATTAAGAATGTCATCCTTCAACTTCTTCCTAGAAATGAAATTTATTGTGCCTTGTAACAAATGTGAGAAAATCTTTGGGACAAGGTGTGACAACGTACAGTAGCCATACTTATTATATGGCCAATGCACAAAATATGGTGTGTTACGTGTTTCACAGTTCATCTTTTTTTTAATTTTTATAAAGTTTAATTAAAAAAGTTATTCATATTAATATTTTGATACAGCAGACCTCTAGGTGATAGAAGTCTACTAATTCTATGAAAATCTTGGTTATTTGTTAGAATATGTCTATTGTTATGCTTTTGGAATAACTTTAATCACTTGAATGGAAAGTATTACATTTAAATAAAAATCCTCAGTATGTCCCCAAGCAGTAATATCATATTAAGACTGACTCAAATAATGTTTAATGTACAATATTTAAAACATAATGAGGGAAACGAAAGTGTTAATAGCAAATTTTACATTGTTCACTACACAATCAAGCAGAAATAACAGTAATAAAATCAGGCATAAGAAAACATGCATAGGCTAAGAAAACAATTCATCAATAATAATGCCTAAATACTTATACTAGGATTTATAAGCTACTACAGGACAATTCCAGGAAGGTGAATAATGTTGCAAACAAATACAACTATGTGTTTTTAAAAATAATCTTTCTTTGATTGCTGTTTTTGGATAATGGATGTCCATTACAGTCGTCTTTTTTCCATTAATAATTAATTCATAGGATACATTTGCTGTGACTAAAGCAACATGTGAACTGATATTAACTACAGAATTTTTAAAATTTATGTACCAATTACACTAATTAAATATAATAAAGGTCCTAAGAGGGGGCTGAAGGACTCCGGAATCGATGTGAACTTTATGACTCAGTTTTTTTACCAACTTTTACACAAAAATTGTGATTAGATAAATAGCTCTGAAACCAAGTTAGCATATATCCACTGACCCTGATTTCTTTAAGCTTCCTCAATAATAGCGAATGAGAAAGAAGATTGAATGCTTTAGCAAAATCGATAAACAGAATTAAAACATGATTTCCCTAATATAAATTCCTTTATATAATTAGGTAAAGAGTTTATTTACATCCAGGGCCTTCTTGAAATCAAACTGACTCCTTCCAAGAAACTTATTTTCTTCAACATACTTATATAACTTTTATGTATACACTGTTTAAAAATTTTATTCAGTACAGAAAGAATTGAAATCACCCTATAGATTAGCTCACTACCATGAAAATCTGATTTATAAATTGGGCTTCTATAGCAGTTTTTAGAATATCAGGAAAAATACCTTCTTTGACTGAAACATTAATGGTATTACAAATTAAGGCACTTATCTCAGTACCCACACATTTCAGATCTGAAATTCTTAATAAATCAATACCAGGAAATCTTTTCATCTAACGCCAAAGTTACCTTATTCACTTCCTGGGCAGTGACAAGCGACATATAAACACTAACATCAAATGGGGAAAAATCTACTTAAGGTGATAACAAAACATTGCATCTGTTCTTTATAATGTTGACCATTTTAATAAAACAATCAGCAAAATGTTTAGCCACAGTTAATTCATCAATGTTATAAAACTTTTTAATTACTTCATCGGTTTTCAAACCCGACTTTTTTCCAAGCACCTTATTAGTAATATGCTAGGTATTTTTAATGTTTCCCTTATCTAAAGATAATTTATCAAAGTAAAATTTATACTTTTGCTGGTAAATTTCTTTATTTAATTGATTCTAGAAATTGATGTAGCAATTATTCAACACAAGATTATCAGAAGAATGCGTCCATCTTTTTAAAAGATTATCTTTTTCTTTAATTACTAACTTTGATATAATCCATCCCTTTTCGATTTACATGTATTGGTACTAACAATGACAGATCTTTTTAAAAAACCTTATTTATTTTGAAAACTTTTTTTAAAAAAATATTGCAAAAATGTTCAGAGTTTAAGAAATTCTTTAACTCATTAAAATTTGTATTTAGTAACCGCTTTTTAATTTCACTTGCATTATAAAAAGAATAGAAACCACAATCTCTTTCACTATGATCGGAAACATTATTATTGTTGTTATTAGTGTGATGATCCCCTGAAGTAAATTCATCATCAAGTCCGGATCAGTAACATCTACAACCCACGTCCGGCGGAGAAACAACGGCTTTTACTCGTCTAAAAACTTGTACTAAACTCCAAGCCGTCTAACGGAGCTATGGTCAAAGGTCCATTCTGGACGAGTATGGTCATGGGAGTGTAGATCATAGCCGTTCTTCATCTTGAGACTGAACTCCCCTGCGTGTTTGCAGGTGGTGGGGATGGGGAGCTAGAGTTACGAAATTTCTAATAATATCTTATGGATTCAATTAACCTAAATTCTCGCCCGGTAACCCCGGAAAACCTTGAGGGCAAACGCCCTCGTTATGAAGTCTTTCCGCCTTCGACTTCAACGTCGAAGAAGAAGAAAAGTGTCGATTTAAGAATCGCTCCGATAGTTCAGTCAAGAGGAACTCCTCGACCGTAATACCTTATAATTAAAAGAAATCACGGAAAGCTAACCAATTTTTTAGAAATAAGTCCCTTCTTCACAGCTAAAGTACTAGAAACAAAAGCCGGCAAACCAGTTAAGGAGGCTAAAAAGACTGAAGCTGGATTATTCATTGAAGCGCTGAACGACGTAAATCAGCGAAATTATTACAAATAAAACAGCTAGCGAACATTGTTGTTGCTGTTGGCACACTCACAAAAGGAGTTGTAGTCGTCGTGACTTACTTAGTTGTAGTGAAGAGGAAATTGTTAGTGAAATGGCATCACAAGACGTCATCGCATGTAGGCGATTAAACATGAGGAAGAATGGAGAAGTGTTACCCTCTTCTTCCATATCATTGCTTTTAATAAACCGACGTTGCCTGAAAAAAATTAGAGCCGGAAATCCATTGGTTGCATGTCTGCGGTTATATCCCGCCGCCGATGAGATGTTTCAAATGCCAACGGTTTGGCTATGGCCAAACCATCTGTCAGAAATATGTTTCTGACAGATGCAATCGCGAAGAGATTTCTGCATCGGTGAAAATATCCATGAAGGTGAACCCTGTAAGGAAATCCCTTCATGTGTGAATTATAGAGGACAACATTCAACAAAATCTAGAAACTGTCCTGCTTTCAAAAAGGAAAAGTTCTCAGAAAACTTAGCTATCTTAAAGCGAAGAAGATAGTTAATGCTCAAACGCCCGGAAAGAAATCCTTTGCGCAGACAACTGCGATCAATATACATACATCTTCGCCACAGCTAATTGGAAGCTTAATAAAGCAACTGATACCAGTTCTAACATTAGGTTTAGCCATATATATAGAAAATACCATTCTCTACAGTTATTTTATTTTTTTTTTAACCTCCGGAACCACCGTTAGATTATATCTTCAGAGGATGAGAATTGTAGCGTATGTGAAAAATTGCCATGCCTGACCGGGATTTGAACCCGGGATCTCCGGATGAAAGGCCGAGACGCTACCACTCGTGCCAAGGAGGCTGGCAAAATCTACAGTTAAGTCAGTGCCGCCGACCAGGAGAAAACAGTCAACGTCAGTTTAAAAAACTATTGACATCGACAGTATAGAGGATTGCTGAGGTTAAGCGAGACGATAAATGGCAATCCAAAGCTGAAAATAAAGGAATAACGAGTCTTTCAAAATAAAATTCCTCCGGAGCCTCAAGATCTCCCTCAAGGGAATCAAGCACCAACAGAAAAGAGGGCACAGAAAAGCTATACCTCTGTTCAAGTTGTTTTAAAGAAAATGGAAACAACACAAGGCGCAACGACGGGACGTCCCCCGCTGTTACAGCCGGTAATTCATGCATCTCGGCTGGATTTATCTTAACACTTTAATATCTTAATATTTCTTAATTATATCTTTGAAAAATTGGGATCTAGAATTTCGATAATCACTCTAGATTCAGCAAAGCACATTTTATTGAAGTCAGATGGATTTAAGGTAATTCTCAAAATCCAAAACCCAGAGTACCACAGAAATATTATCGATTAGAAACCCTTTTTTTCCCTAAACGTTCTCAACTTTTTGAAAAAAAAAATCATTCTAATCATTCACACCATTTGTCAGTTTCCACATAAATCTTTTCTTCTCCTTAAATAATAGCTTGTTTCAATTGATGAGCAAATGATATCCTTGTGAAAAAGAGTATGTTGGTCACACTATTGAGTATAAAGATAACGTCCGATTTCTGGGTCTCCTGTTAGATAAATCGCTTACATGGGGACCGCATATACAGGATT
>JAAAKQ030054350.1:0-16117 GCA_010016005.3 Zanna intricata | reverse complement strand
TGTATGTTTAGTTCCTTATATTTATTATACAGTGCACCTTCAATTTACGCGAGTGTTACATTCCGGAAAATTTCGGCGTATATAGAAATACAGGTTAGATTCTCTAAGTTATGCGGTAAATGATATAATAAATTACTGTACTTTACTGTTTTATTATTACAGTATTATTTTAATGATATTACTGTACAATGCATGTATTTAAAAACAAAAACAATATGTACTATTTCCAGCTTTCAATAGCGCCATCTAACAACTACAACGTCAACTGACTAACTACAGATCGGCTGCGGGCATCTTCTTGAAAAGTACCAACGATGTAACATTATGAGACAAATTTACAGTTAAATTTAAATGTTTTATTTATTTTTATTTTCTTAAAATTATTGTGAGAAACTTTTCAGCATTGGAAAAAAGTAAAATTAGATAATGTTATTTTAATTTTTCTTAGGAATGTAATAACAAAAGAATAGTTTTATTGATTTCACTTACAAACTTTAAAAAATAAATAAGATTTTTAATTATTAATATTATTACAATAATTAAAGATCAGAAATATATTAATATCTGAAAATGTACGTAAATTGCCCCAATAATAATGCTAACTTCATCATGATTCAAAGAAAATTTATTTCTACACAAAATCAAGGTACAGTCCCTCAGTATAAAACTTCCCGTATGTTTAATGTATGCTTTCGATCGGTCTGATTGCTTTTGGATTCCTGTGAGGAAACGATCTTTATTGAGGTATTGAATTTCCTGATCATAGTAACTGATGATTGTTTCTTTTGATCTATCTTTCTGATAACTGCTTAAATAAATATCGAGTGGTTCTTTCAGCTTTGGAAAGAGATGTAAGTCCAGCTGCTTCAAATCAGCGCCGTATGGTGGATGGCGAAGCGTTAACCAAGCATAATCGACGAAAATATCAAAGATAGAACGCGCGATATGTGGGCATTGTCACAAAATTGACCTGCCGTTGTTGATTTTTCCAGACATAATTTGCTAACTTTCAGTCCTAAAATCTTTCGAATGAAGTCTCTGTAGTAAGCAGCAATCAAATTAACACAGTTTGGCACTCTGCCAATAACAATAACACTTTATCGTAAGCGTAAATCATCCTTTGCTTCACTGCAAACGATGCAGTTAACTCAATTCAAGAACTGTTCACCTCCCCGTTCAGAATGTGTTATTATGCGAGCCGAATTCATTTCTGCTTTGTCTATGTAATGCACTGACGTCCTTATGCTTTTAATAAATCGCTTAACCCTGGGGGTTGGTCTAGTAGTGAACTCGTCTTGGCAAATCAGCTGATTTCGACGTCGAGACTGCTAGCGTTCAAATTTTAGTAAAAATAGTTACTTTTATACGGATTTCAATACTAGATCGTGGATACCCGATACAAGACTACACTTCATTTACATTCATTCATGTCCTCGCCATCCTCTGTAATATTTTATGGTGGTTCCAGAGGCTAAACAGAAGAAGAAAAAAGCACACCATACAACAATTTGTGTTGTGAACTTTATGACGCTTAAGACATCACAGTACCGGTTACCATGGGTTATTCCGAGTCTTCGTTTTTTGTGTGCATCCCAGTCAGACGGGGATTTTTAGTTCATGACAAAAATTCATCATTCATTAGGAACAACCTTAATTGGTTATCACCTTTCACCTTTTGTTGTGTTGAAAATTAAGTATTCCAAAGGAAGAATCTATACATTTAGTAGAATCATAGTTTATTCATTTAGTCGTAATTCACTTGCATTGATTTTTTTTTTTTTAATATTGTAGTTAATTGATCACAGTACTTTACTTTGGTAGTTTTTTGTAGACTGTATTACAAAAATGTTGATCTTTTGATTAATTTCTATTTCCTTCATTTAATTTTTATTATCAGCTTTTCAAAATGCCACTTTCTTTCTATAATTCAGTCGATAACTATAATTAGTGAGATAGTTGGTTTGTTTTTAACCTACCATTTAACAAAAAAACTTAATAATATTAATAATTTCTATAATTCTGATATATAAAATATATTTTTTTAAATGTGATAAAATTTAAATATAATAAAAATTAAAAAAAAAAAAGAATAAATACATTATTACAGAAGTCTAGTCAAACTGAAGTTCTCTCTCTTCATTTTAAAAACAGATTGATCCAATAAATTATAAATTATAATTATACTTATCCAGTATATGTTATTCAAAGCATATAACATATACTCTTTGAATCTCATTTTGGCCATAAGATTTCATTTATATTTGTCAAAACTTTCAGCAAAGCTGGTGAAGAACTCTTTTTTGGACAGAGGTTATATTTATGAGGAATAATTTTTATTTGCTAACTATTTTTTTTATGAAAATAAATTTTTATTTTTTGCTTTGAGATTATTTCCTTTGCTTTTTATGGAAATAAGCAAAGGAAATAATATTAAAAATGATATTTAATATAATATTATTATTATATTACAATATTAATATTATAATATTATTATTTATATAATATGGAAAATAATATTTTGCTTATATGGATTTTTAAATGTATATTTTTATCTTGTCGAGTGTTTAATTAATGTATCTCTTTTTGTATTCGTGTTAAAGTATAAACCACATCATGTTGAACCACTGGATTATGAGAATTATATACTAAAAAATAAAACACTGCTGCAAAATGATCCACAAAGAGAGCTGTTACTTTATCCATCTGATGATGTTTCTGTAAGTAATATGAAATTAAATGTTATTTTAATAATTTAGCAAATTGCATCTTAGTAGCAGAATATAATTATATATATAAAATTAATTTTTGCATTTATAGTATTTGTTTTTTTTTTGTATATTTACTACTACTACTTTTATAGAAATTTCTGCTTCGTCATAACATTTTGTAACGCACAAGTGAGTTTCTGCTGGATCCCTAGCCACATGGGGATTCCAGGAAATGAACGTGCAAATTCCACAGCTAAGGACACATGTAGTCAACCATCCTTTACTAACCGTGTTACTACATGCGACTTTATAAACTATATAAAACTCACTCTTCACACAAAGTGGCAAGATGGCTGGATGGCTACAGTTAATAACAAACTGCGGTATTTTAAAGTTTCTGTATTTTAAAAATTCATGGAATTCCTCGTGTAGCATAAATCGTCGGGAGGAAGTGGTCCTTTGTCGATTGCGGATAGGACATACGAGAGCTACCCACGTGTACCTGATGTAAGGAGAAAATCCACCACTCTGCGTAAGATGCGACTACCATTTAACTGTGCGCCACATATTGTTTGACTGCATACGTTATGCTGCCTTACGTTGCAAAATTTAAACTGCCTAGTAATTTTCGCCGCATTCTGGGCAACGGTAAACAAGTGGTGGATCAGGTACTTGAATTCCTATGAAGTATAAGGTGTTTATTCAAATTTAATATCTATGTATTCATAATTTATGTTTGTAATCTGTGGGGAGGCCCTTTACACCTCTCATGGATCTGTTGAATATTTTATGTTATATTTGTTTGTACATTTTATAAAGATTTCTGTAATATTAGTTTTAAGTTTTAGTGAAGTTATTTTTTTTTTTTTTTTTTTTTTTTTTAAGTTTCGGGTAATATTTTAACTTAATTCTAGTAATAGTTTTTAGTTTTTCATATGATATTAATAATAAGTTTTAATCTGTTAAGAGGCCTTTTACACCCCTTACATATTTTTAAGGAAATTGTGATTGTGATATTTGTTCTAAGGTTTACCATGTATTAGTTTTAAGTTTTAGTATTTTATCTGTGACATTAGTTTTAACTTTTGTTTCCCAATTTTAAATTATAATCTAGTTTTAAACATTTTAATTTTATCTGTGATATTAGATGTAAGTTTTTTAAAAGTAGTTTTTAAGTTTTTTAGTTTTCTGTCAATAATTTTATTCCAAGCGATGATGATTTATTCCACATGAAGATGTTTTTCACCCATGAAAAACACAAAACAAAAAAAAAATTTTGTGAGTAAAGGATTTAATAAAAATACTTTAAATATTAATATTACAGTAATTTATGTTTACACTGCTAGTCACAAGAATAAAATTGGTGACCAATTTTATTTTACCAGTATTAGGCCAATTATTTAATTTTATACTAGTTTATTTCAGTGCTAAAGTTTTCTCTGTGTGCTGTAAAATCTGTTGATGTCTTAAGTATTGAGTTTATTTTTTTTAATAGTTTTGTTACTTTTGCAGCACATATTAAATGTGTACATACAGAGACAAATTAATGGTACGGTTTAATAGAGATTTTCTGAAATCCCTTTGCTAGATTATATCTGCAAAATTTACAGATGTTCTAACATGCTGAGTCCAGCAACAGACTTCAAGATGGTAGTCTAATAAATCCCAAACACGTTGCAACAAATCCCACTTAATACAAACAACAGCTAGTGTGTGGTATATTGATTCAGGTCATCTTTATTTACAGGAAATGGAGTGACAAATATATGGTTTTTTTATAAAACCTCACAAAATGATAAGTGTGCAAATAGTTTAGTAGCTGTTTATGTTTTCATCTGTTAAATGACTAGTCCAACATCTCAGAAGGTACTTTGAACAAGCAAATTGTGAATGATAATTTTAAACCCGCTTATGCACAAAAATGGAATTTTACTGTTGGAGTTGAGCATTAACTACTCATACAGCATATTGCAATAACTGCAGTTATTGTTTATTCATGAAGAAAAAAACACTATACACAAAGGAGACACATATTCTCTTTGAATCATGTATGAGGTGTAGCTATTAATTAATGAGAATAATAGTGTAAAATATTTTACTTTTATACGTATTTAGTTATTATCCTCTTCAATATGCACTCCTCCTTTATCTCTGCAATGCTCTATGTGAAATTTCCTTTGTTTGAAACAGTGTTGGAAGTTTTCTTCTGTGAACTCGTTCATGGCGCATGCTGATTTTTCTTTCACAGCTTCAGTGGTTTGAAATCTTGTTCCTTTTAATGCAGATTTGATCTTTTGGAACAGATAAAGGACACATGGTGCCAGGTCAAGCAAATAAGACAGATGGTCTAACACTGGGATGTTATACTGGATAGAAATGTCTTGACAGACAATGGAGTGTGAACCTGTGTGTTGTCCTGATAAAGAACCCATGACTGTTGTTCCTTTTAATGCAGATTTGATCTTTGGGAACAGATAAAAGTCAAATGGTGCCAGGTCAGGCAAATAAGACAAATGGTCTAACACTGGGATGTTATACTTGATAGAAATGTCTTGACAGACAATGCAGTGTGAACCTGTGTGTTGTCCTGATGAAGAACCCACCATGACTATTTCTTCTGAAATTCAGGTTGTTTTTTTTTTCTTATTTTTTCATGGGATTGAGCAACAATTTTAAGGTAGTAATGTTGATTAATAGTTTGACCTTCAGAAACCCTATGTAGGTACACAATCCCATGATATTGTAAAGATAATCATTGCTTTGAATTTTGATTTGCTCATTCGAGCTTTTTTAGCTCTAGGTGAAGTTGGGTCCTTCTAATGCATGGAACCAAGATTCATCACATGTTATTACTCTTTCCAAGAGGTTAAGGTCATTTTCAGTGGCATTCAAAATGTCAGAACAATCATTTTCACAAGCTTCTTTTTATTCAATTTTTGTAGACATTTTACATGTTAAAATTGTTATGTAAAATTTGCCTTAACATTCTTTGTAAATGCCTACAGTTTCAGCAATCGCATGAATAGTTAACTGATGGTCAGATTGGATCAGATTATCAATTTTTTCAATATTTTTATCTATATTTCACATGGAAGGGAGACCCAGGCGAACATCATCTTCAACATCTTTTCAGTCATCTTGGAAACACTTAAACCACTCAAAAACCAATGCAAATGTTAAACATTCATTGCCACATACTTCTTATAATAAGTCTCAGTAGCAGTTTTTCTAAGTTTTCATATGAAATTTTACATCAATTCTTTGCTTTAATAAAACACTTATCATTTTTTCAGTAAAAAAAAAAAAACACAGATTTTATCCAAATGAAGATCACAGCCAGACTAATATATCTACAGAACTGGAGTGATAACAATCAAAAGAGAAGGCTTCACACTACACAGCAGTCAGTCATATAAATTTGGCGCATGTGCAGTTCTGTAGCAGCATTAGTCTTATTATTTAATAGCTATACCTCGTAAATATATCATTTCTCTAGGATTTTCTGCACTCCATACTTGTATGATATGTCTTGGTTTTTCTACTTATGTGAAAGGTACACTCATCACTGAAAATTAAATAAAAGAAAACATCTTCAAACTTAATGTGTTCCTGCATGTCCACACACATTTAAGTAGTTTATACATTGTTGTTGATTAAACTTTGCCCTTTTATATAGGTTAATTTTTAACTGTTACTGGAAAATTTTCCATACAGCCAATTGTAAAATTTCAGCATTTAAACTTATCCACTTATTAATCTGTTTATCAAGAAAGTTTTGGTAAATGACTTGAATATGGATAAATTTGTTCTTCTGACAGCCTGTTTTAGAACTTTTCCGTTTATGGAAATATTCCATGTTTCAAGATTGTTTATTGAAGTCAGAAATGGATTGTCATCATGGATTACCATGCTTTGTTCTGTAATGCCATTGTGTGATACTGAGAAAATTGTCTACAAATTTTAGCACATGAAAAGTCTTCTCCACGAGGGTAACAGCCATCTTGCTAAACTGCTTAGGTCTAGCAGTATGACATCAGCAACAGTAAATATACTATTTTAGACATTACCTGTAAAAGAACAGTAGTAATTTTTTCTTTACATGAACGTTTAATTTTTATAAACTATCAAAAGCATCTATTTAGTTAATAGAAACTATATTTTTCAGTTTTGTTGGTTTTACGTTACAAAGTATGAAACAGAAAATTAAGGAAAAAAATACTAGTCATTTTTTCAGAGAATATTAATATAAACAATCCAAAGTTGTTTGTTAGTAGTTAAGTGTTAAAGACATTTTTTATTTCTCAGATTATTATTTAAAAAATTATTGCAATAAAGACTTAGTTGTTTATTTACTAATTTGTGTATTATTATTTAAATAATTTTTTTTTTCATTTAGCAAGTGGTTCTTCCCAGGCGTTTTAGAACTGTTGCACCTAGCATACCGCCTAATACGGACACAAAGGATTGTAGTTTATTTACAAAAGAGTGCATCAAAAGTTACACGTCAAACTGGACTCTTATACATTATAAATACAGTGCTTATTCTGGCACCTACCTAGAATTACCTAAGTGAGTTCATATTTAGTAGTATATAAATATTTTGTTTTAATTTAGTACTCTTATACAAAAACTTTTCTAGTAATTTTATCATACCAATATTTATTCACCTGTAATAGCTGTAGATTACCATGCAGAATTGTTAATATTTAAAGCAAATAGCCGAAATTTTATTTTTAGGAAATGTTTTATAGAATGATGATATTTTTGCATGTACTCTCTTTCAGCATGACTCTTTTCTTTTTCTGTTTAGCCATGATATTACCTTCACTATACAGTATTACTTCAGAGAATGAATGTAAATGAAGTGAAATCTTGTACTGTCTCAGGTCGACCATTCCTGCAAATGTGTGGTTAATTGAAACCCAACCATCAAAGAACACCAGTATCCACAATCTAGTATTGAAATCCATATATAAAAGTAACTGCCTTTGCTAGGATTTGAACCTTAGAACTCTCGACTTCAAAATCAGCTGATTTACGATGATGAGTTCACCACTAGACTAATCCGTTTGGTTTTTCAACATGACACTGGCTGATTAATTCAGCTCATTTATTGCCTAAATGTAACTGATGTGGTATTTGCATTGTGCCGCCAGTATAAAATTTATATTATGCATTTCTGTATAATTGATTGAAAAATATTTTTTCTCCGTCAATCTCCATAGCAAAGTGGTAGCATCTTGGCCTTTTATCCGGTGGTCCTGGATTCAAATCCCAGTCAGGCATAGCATCTTTTATACACTGTAAAATTCCATTGGACTAAGTGATCAAAGTTTCAGTGCCCATAATCTCAACAAAAAAAAGAAAAATATGTATTTTTTCTATATTTATTTTTTCTCATTCTAACTTCAAAATTAAAGAAAAATTCAAGTTTAATAAAATTTAAGGATGTTTGCATAGTCATAGTATTAAGTTATGATTACAAATAAGCAGCTGTTAATTTTATTGTGATACATCCAGTTTTATTTATTCTTTAGAAAATTATTACTAATTATGTTGTATATTTGTATGATTGTATAAACTAAGTAATATGTTTTTTAAAAATTTCTAAAATCAATTACAGAATTTTTCAGTTGAAAGCCAGAGTAATACTTCTAAATTATTACTTGTAATTCTAAGTAATTTGAAGGTATTTATAATACATTCATAATGCAGATTTTGATTTATATATCAATGATTGTCCCTGGTAGCCAAATCTGTGTGTACATGACTGTGTATAATTTTTTAGGACTAGCCTCAGAATTTTTTTTGTATTTTTGAGCTGAGCTGATAGATATTTCTATATTATTTATTTAAAAAAAAAAAAATTATATATATTGTGTTACTGATGATATTATTACGCTTATATTTAAGTTTAAAATGTGTTTTGTTAAATATAATATGTAATATGTTTGTTTAAATACGACCTTGGTTTGTATTTGTGCTTGTTTACAGTACAATGTGAAATCACATTAATGTTAATTGCAAATTTCTTCTTTTTTTTTTTTTTTAAAGAATTCTGAAATCGGATGAACTTAAAGATGAAGTTTATGAAGTTGATACAGATGCAGATCAACTTGATGAAGTAAGTTACTGTTGACATTTTATTTAATAATTATGTATGAATTGTGTAATATTTATATAATTGTTTTGTTTTCATAACATATATCTTGTTATTTCATTTATTGTCATCTAATTATTTGTTACGATTCCTTGGTAAGATGGTAGACTGCATTACTTATCATCTAATGATTCCACTATATAACAGAATATCTTTGTCTGTGCAACCATGCTTAATAAATCATTTCCAGTAGATTATAAAATTTAAATCACACTAAAGTAATTGTACTTTGAGAGAATATATCAACATTATTGGAATAACTAATGTTATTGACTAACCGTTTTAAAACATAAGAAATCACAAAAATTATCTGTAATGTCAAATTATCTACAAAAGTGCACATATTAAGTTATTGCTAGCAATACCATTATAAAAAAAGTAACAATTTAAAAAAGATAAAAACTTTTTAATGGTTAGATTGTTTGTTAAGTTTAATTGATGTTTTGATTTTTTAAATAACTGAAAAATAATCTTCAAATATCCTTATTTATGTATTATTTTATTTTTATTTTTTTTACTTTAAATGTATTTTTAGTATTTTAGCCTGATTCTTAGCACTGTAATTTTCTGTACTTTTGTAATTATGAGACAGGCTTGGTCATATGCATTGTAATCAAATGATTTTAATTTCTAGAAAATTTCAATAATGGTAAATACTATTTTTATGGTAAAAATATTTATTACTCATAGCTATTTTATGACAAAATTCATTCAGTAATCTTTAATTTATTAAAACCGATTGTTAAAACTTTCATGTGATTTTATGTTAAAGAAAGTTAATCCACTTTTTTAATTCCCTTTGCTAAATATGTTTACATGAAAAATTGTTTTATTATGGCATTGGTACAATTGTGCTTGATGATCTATTTACTTAAGTTACCATACTGGATGCATAATTTACAGCCTGATGAATTGGTTATGTCTTATTATGTTTTGTGACTTTTAATACTTTACATTAGATAATTAGAGAAGATAGATGAATTTTATGTAAAAAGGTAAATGAGTTTTTGGGTGAAATTTTTGCTAAAGGTTTTGTTTAATTGTTAGTTTCATATTAAGAAATTAGCTATTAAGAAATGAAACAAATACGTGATTCTCTTGAATTAGTTAAAAGATAATGAAATTAACTGGAAGAAGTTGAGGAAATAAATTGTTTGCTGATGAGATCAGTCTGTTGTATGAATCATACGAACACTATTCTCAGAAAAAATGAATCCAAAGACTATTAAATTTTAACTAAAATCTGCCAACATTGTTCTTAACAACATAACTGGCAACAATTCTTGGGTATATGTTTCGAATTGGAACATCCTCCGAATCATCTCACGGGAACCTTCCAAATATTTACCATGAAATGTCTAGTTTGTAGAAATAGCTATTTGAGCATTTAGTTTCTTTTTAATTTTTTTTTATTTTAAGATATTAGGAAAAGTTGGGACATAGAGAAAAAAGAAAAGAAATGAAAAGATATTTAGGGCATGATAAAATTGGAAGGCATCAGTCAAAAACCTATTATCTCAGAAGAAAAAGAATACACCATTATTCATTATTTGTTCAGAAAATTGTGGCTCAAAATAAACTACCCTCACCATCTGTTCTCACGCCGGTCTCTGCGGCACGATGAAAGGCCATCTTGGCCTTTCATCCTGAGATCCCGGGTTCGAATCCCGGTCAGACATGGCGTTTTTCACACACGCTACAATTCATTTATCTCATCCTCTGAACTTTAACACTAGTTCCAGAGGTTAAAGAAAAAAAAGAAGAAAAATCTGTTCACTAGACAAGGCCTCGTTGTCTTTTCTCTTTCTGAGAATGAAGAGACTTGTCTCTTCATGTAAAGGCAGTATTTTGCAACCATTGAAGACATTAAAAAAAGATTACTGAGCAAAAATTTAAAACTATACTGGAAAGTGCTCAGAAGTGTTTTTAAGACTGAAAAAACGATGGTGTAGATGTGCTTTTTCTGATAGAGACGATATAAAGTTATACTTTTTTAAGTAAATGAAAATTCCATAAACATTTTTTTCTTTTATTAAGTATTGTACATTAAATAGTAATAGATATAAACTGTAATAATTCATTATTACTAGTGGTATGTTCATGCATAATGTTTTTGAAATGACCGTTAAGATTTTAGGAGTAAGGATTTTTTACTATGTTTTTTTACTCTTTAAGATGCTATTAACTATATTAATTATTCTTTTTAGGAAGTTACAGGAAAGATCGATGGAATTACTAAACAGGGTTATTTACTGAAAGGTCCAGAAGTAGGCAGTGATAGAATGTTTGTCAATATTGGTTCTAAGTCATTTAAAAGGCGTTATTGTTATCTCAGGTAATTTTATACTACTGGATAGATGTTTATTAGCTTACCACATCAAATGTATTTATATAAAGAATAGTATTATTTAAAATAAACTGAGTGTGTTAACATGAATGAAAAATAATTTTATTGATGAAAATTAATTTTTTATATTCACTCATATAGAATAGCCACACAGTTTTTATTACATGTTAAAATGATAATAATTATTAATACTATGCGGAACAAAATTCATTAATTTATATTAATAGCTTTATGTTTATCACAAAACCGAATAGAAATTAAAACTCCATTTAATAAAAAAATTATATCAAACTGAAAAAAATAACATTATTTTGAAATTTTGACTATTTTCTATTTTTCCACATTTGTTTGCACTTATTTTCTTCATTTGTAATTCTTATCTTTTGCTTAAAACTTAGCTTTTAAATATAGGTGTAGTTGGTTATTGTTTGAATGCATGCTAAGTAAACTGATTCTTTCTCTGAGAAATGTTTTAGCCATTTAGCCATATTTTATCCTAACTTATTAATTCTGGATCATCTGATGATCCTGCAATCTCATCAAAATATCAGGGTTTTTTTTTTAATATTTTATCATAATATCTGCATCCAACCTCTCTATTTCTCATTTAAAATAATTAAATCTTGAACTTTAATTATGGTACTCTGTGATCTCATTCAGTGATTATAATTCTACTGATATTTTCTGTTGATCTTTTCTTATGTAGTTCTCATTTAGATATCTGGTTTAAAGAGGATGCCATTATGTTAAACTGAAGGAGAAATGTAAGGGAAGTCCTTCACTCTAGCAAGGAGTCGCAATTTTTTTATAGAATTACTTTATCAGAATTATTATTAGTTTTTGTTTCCAGCCATACCATATTCAAAGCACAACACATGTTAAACTTTCAGATTTTGTCTACAATGCAACAACCTGCAGTTGCTGATTGTTAAACGAATGCTTCGGAACTTTCAGGAATTACTCTATAATCAGGTTTTCTCTCTGATACTACCCTGTGTAGTAGCACTCCAATTTTAATGTGCTTCTCATTTGTTTGCACAAGTTCTTCCAATGACATTTTATGATTCTTGTATTATTTTTAAATACTGTTGTGAATAACAATATAAATTTTTCATAATTAATTAGTAATATGGTAACATAAATTGCAGCTCTTAAAATTTGAAATTCATATTATTATTTATATTCATTTTAATCTGAAACCATTTACCTGAACCAATTAAAATGTACGATAAATATTACCTTGTTTTCTGTTTGGAAGATATGTGACTCTTATGTTAATTCAAAAGTTTCTGTAGTATATAGTTAATATTATTTAATTAGAATCTGTATGTATATCCATATCTTCTGTTCGTGAAATGATACAACTTCAATTCATCAAGGTTAAAACAGTGATTGGTAGCTAGGAGAAACCGACAGGATTTGATTGATTTCTAATCTGTGATCTGCTTACTTTAAGCTTAAAAGGCAAATCCTGAAGTATTATGTTACCCTAACTTCTAAAAATCGTGCATTGAATCAAATTATTCGTAGAAGGCCAATCTAAACAGGAGGTGGCAGGAAATATATCAGTGAACTAATAGCTTAAAAGTGTCTGACATTTATTAGCATTTTATTAATGTTTTATAGTTTTATAACTCTTTATTTTATAGGATGTGTCAAAGTAGAATACAATTTACAAGCACTTTTCTAAGAGTACTTAATGATTTTTTGTGCAATATTTTATATCTTATCTGTCAATATTTCCAGGCGAGAAGTTGATGGAACTTATATTTTAGAATTACATAAAGATGAAAAAAAGGGTGAAGCAAAAGCAACAATAGTAATGGATTTCTGTACTGATGTAGTGCGAGTAAGTTATAAAATCAGTTTATATAATTTTCTATTTAAATTTATTTAAGGTAAAAGTCTTATTTTTAGCATTAATCAGTTCAGATGTTTTTCGTGTTAAATGTTAATTTAAGTTTACTTTTTAAGTACTTTTTTTGTAGTTTACTGTTTAATCCCCATCTTTTTTTTTACAATAGTGTGCTGTTTATTAGAATAATCTTTATGTGCGCTAATGCATTGTACTGTAATAATATGTAAATTCTTCTAAAGAAAAGGCAAGTTTGTATGTTTTGTAGAATCTAAATGTGTTGTAACATTTAGGCAGGAGAAGTCAGGTCCAAGTTGCTGTTTATTCATAAATTTATTAATAACCAAATTATTTAAATTATAAATTTATTATATAAGTTAATAATAATTTATATAAATATATGAATTTGTATAAATAGATATATTTGATAAAATAGATAAAGTTGGGCTGTTTTTTGGTAGTTAAGATGTTTGTGTACATGTTCCAGATGTGTATGTGAGAGTACATTAAACATGTTAATAATACTGTTTCAGTTGATCATTATTAAAGAAAAAAATTTTGTTTCTTACTTAATTGATTTTTTTATTATGGTATTAAAATGTATATACGTATAAAGAAAATTATATTAAAAGAGATAATAATATGTGATTTGAAAGTAATATATCTTTAAATTTTTCCCTGTTTTTATTTTATAAATTTTTTTTCTTTACAGAATATGAAACGTGGGAGGTTTTGTTTTGAGTTACACATGACAGCAGGTCACAAATCATATTGTCTTGCTGCTGACTCTGATGCTGAATTACAAGACTGGATAAACAAATTGCAGCAAGTTCTTCAACAGAACAAAGTACAAGAAGAAAAACGTGCTGCTTCTTTGGAGAGAGGTAAAGAGAAGATATATTTTACTTCTTATAAAAAGTATTTTACCAAAATTATTTATCGTCATATTTTTTTTTAGGAATTAGAAACGCTTAACTTGTGCCAATAAGTTTTTAAGGAATTTTTTATTTTCAAAAGTGATTTACTGAAATATCATTTATCAGTGATCAATGATAGAAGCATACCATTGAATAAAAGTATTTAAAAATTATTATTGTAACTGGCATGGATCAGTTCGGACAAATAAAAACCCAGAATTGTCTAGTAAATTACTTATTTAATAACACTGATACTAACAATAATCATAACAAAGCAGAAAAGTAATCTCAACTCATTAGGGTGGGCTACCCCTTACAGCAGTACATCTACCTCAAACCCTTACATGCAATTAATATCATTCTTTTCCTATCACAAGCTCAACATTGTAATTAGAAAAAAAAATACTTATAAAACTAGTTAAGAATGTTTACAACAAATTCAATGTAGTAAATATAAATTAACATGTTTGAACTTCTCCACAACAACTTATTAGAACTTAAGTACTTAATTTTCATGTTAGCATCCACAAAAGCTTGTTGTGTCCCATTCCAAAAAATGCAAAGCCAATAGGTGTTCCCTCCTTGGAACTACTCTTGGTTAAGGAGATGAGCTCCGGTCTTGCATATATAGGTCAGGGTGGCCCGCAACCATGATCAAAGCCTCCCATGGAGGTGATCCCTACCACTTTACTGGTCTCCTCCCTATCAGAGGGATGCGTTGCTTCGGCTTGACTGGCACCCTGACCTGCAGGCAACTGCAAGAGCGGACAGATCCATCTCTACTTATTTCTATTCTTAATTCTACTCTTACTTATACGACCTACTATTAACCAGTGTTGCTTCAAGCAAATTCTGAATTTTACAGGTATATAATTTTAGCCTGGTTAACGAATTTTAGCCCATAATTTAACGACTGGTTCAATGGTTTGGGATAACCCATGGGCTAACCAGGATGTATTTCAACAACAGTCTAGTGTATTATAGCCATAGACTCTATACAGGTCCTTGACGATGTCATGGGTGGTGGAACATATCATGGTTGAAATGTATCGTTGGTGTGAACCTAGTTTCTAAATTTGAGCTAAGTCTGGGCACAATTGTCTTTTATAATACATCCTAGTCCCCATACCCATGAACAAATTAGTCAGCATAATAGACAAAACAAAAATGAAATCTCTCAAATAAAATATACGTCTGGTTATAATATCTTCCCAATTCTTATTTCATTTATACTAAACCTATCTTCTGAGCTTCCTAAAAAAAAAAAAAAAAAAATTAAGATAATGCCTGGTTACCTCTAGGTACTAACAAACAGTTATACTTTGTCAAATGTCCATGGTCCCGAGAACCACTGTCAGTGGTAAACTCCCGCAACACAACACGGCCACATGCATGAGACCGAGAAGAAAAGAAAAGAGAAAAAAAAAACTAATTTCATACAAATTAATTTCAATACAAGATCTACTAATTATACGCAACACCATAAACAAAAATTTATACACTTTTATACTGACTGCACTTGGTCCTAGCAAAATAAACACATTTTAACCATCCTTCAATCAATCCTGTCATTTACCATAGCAGGAGGAAAAACGCAGTCTCATACTCCTGGTACACCTTCTATACATGACTGACGCCTCATTTCCCACATCACGTGCACGCGGGCGGTCATCGACAGCGATTCTTAGAATGGACATCTGACACCAACTTACAGTTTCTCGGTAGTTTTACATCTGCCTTTATTATTCTTTATCACACTATTATTATTTTCACACTTTCACTCCTTTTTAATATTTTACAATATTACAATTATATTTTGTAATTAAATTTTGTTCAATTTGCAACAATTATACATGAGTAAAATATACTTGTGTACCAAAGCCAGTATTTATGTAAAATAATTTTTACAGAGAATGTAACGAACAACCCCCTTACTCCCTACTCAACTGATATTAATAAACTATCTCTACAAATCACTGGAGTTGAAAATCTTAAGGTATAATTGGTATTTATTAGTGGCTGCTTGTTGGAATTTATTTATTTATTTTTTATTTTATTTTTTTGTTTCACCTCCGGAACCACCGTTAGGTTATATCTTCAGAGGATGAGATGAACAAATTGTAGCGTGTG
>JAAAKQ030054317.1:5784-16120 GCA_010016005.3 Zanna intricata | reverse complement strand
TGTATAATCATGCATCATAATCAACAATTTTCAAAATTTAAATTTTCGGGAAAGTAGGGTGATGAAAGATTCTGATTTCAAGTTCATTTTCAGGATTAAATAGCAGATTAGTTTCATGTATGAAAGATGTTAAGAAAGAAAAATTACATTTTACTGGTGATATCTTTTAGTAAAAACTATTCAATACTTGTAAAATAATATTCCCAGTGACCAATTGGTGGTGACTTACATATGTAAAAAACCTGATTTACATACCTGAAGAACTTTTTCTTTGGACAGAGTCTTTAACCAGAAGAAATGTGATTGTGATTTATTCTTTTGGTTCATTATTTTAGTACTTTCTGTTTGTTTCAGTCTTGGTCTCTTTATCTATTTCAATATCAAAGTCTGCAGATGGGCTATTTGTTCATCCTCGGAATTAAATTATTTAAACTTTTTACGCGTTTAAGTTCTTGTTCCTACTTGTTGATTATGTCTTAAAAGAATTTTTTGTAGTATTATAATAAACAAAATATATCAGCACAAAGGAGAGCATCAGTTAGCAGAATCAGATATCTATGAGTGGGTCTAATGTGCCCTATTTGCAAATGACAAATAACTTCCTCTCAAAGGTTATTTTTGCACAAGGAGCTCCACATCATAGTGTTCATTTGATGAAGTTAATTGTGTAAAAGTAGCATCCCATTTACTTTGCCACTCATCATGAACCACCATCTTCAGAGAACAGACAAACACCATTCAAAACAACACTATTGGTCAAAGGAAGCTGTGAACAAGCCTCTTTTGTCTCACTATCAGTGTGCTTATTGCCTGAAATTTCAGTATAGCTCAAGATCTAGCAGAAGCTCACAGCTGTATTACGTCTAGTCATTCGAGGAAAAAAAAAACATAATGAATATCAGAGACAAGGTGTCTAGAGTACATGTCACTAACCACCTGTATGGCACTCATAGAAACCAAGCAAACAAGTACATGTCGAAACGTTGGGCTAACTATATTTAAAGCCTCATTAATAGCAAACAGATTTGCAATCAACATACTGGCAATGGCTGGAGAGGCCAAACATTTATGTTCTATTGCCAACTACAAAAACCACAACCAACAGAATTAACGTTTTTAGAGCCATCCATATAAACTATAGCATCAGGATTCATGCTATTTACTCGTATAATATTATAAAATCTGTTTCACAAAATAATCATATTTCTGTTCATTTTACTATGCTGACAAAGACCAAAGTCAGTAGTAATTTACTAGAGAAGGCTGCCATGGGGGGGGGGTGTGTGTGTGTGTGTGTGTTAATAACATGGAGCAACAGTAAGAATTGGAGATTATTGTATATTTAAAAAGATTCAGAAAAGCCACTGAGCTTTGATGGCCTAGCTGATCAATAGATCTCGGGTGTTCCTGGTATCGACTACAATGCTGGTTGGAGAATAACATTTGTTTCCTTCTATTCTAACCTTCGTTCCACTCGAATTCGAGGACCGATCACTGAGGAAAACCTTTATAAATGAGAGTAAATTACCTTGTTTACCCCATTCACAAAGTGTATTTAGTATATCTCTCCTCCATGCCGTGTCGTATGCTTTTTGCAAATCGAAAACTCATCAATCAGGCGTTGGCGAAATAAAATGGCGTATTAAACAGCAGCTTCCCGGGCAACTTTATGATGAACAGATGATCTACCCTAGCGGAAACCGCATTGTTTTGGAGCAATTAGGGCGTTTCTCTCAAGGTACCGCACTGATCGACGGTTTACCATTCATTCTATTATCGTGCAACCTGTGCAAGATTAAAACAACAAAATTATTTTTACAAAATGAACGAAATTATTTTTGTGTTTAAGGAAATAGGCGATAACTCGTGGATCATTATTTATCTTTATCAGATTTCAGTATGTGGATCATAAGTGCCTCTCACCAAGAATCTGGAAACACCTGGTCAGAGGAAATTCTATAACGTATACAAAAAAGATATCTCAGTGCATTATTTGGGAGGTGTGATAACATACTGACCTGATATTATCATTTCCAGTATAAGTTCACGAAAATTATTCAAGGCAATACCCAAGCTCAATACAGGCAAAGGGTATGTTTAATTCATTTTGCGAGTCTTCAGTAACAAATGGGATATTTTCTACCTGCAACTTATATCGCACAAATTACTCAGAATACGATGACGTAATTGAAACTGCCCTAAACTACTTCCGAATGTATTCACAATTAATGCGATAACAAATATTTCACCACTTCGCAGTCGAATCGGCTGAGGTGGCTACACCGATCCGCACGTGGAGAATCTTTCTCCATACAACATATGATGGTATTGTCCAAGAAATAGATGAACAACCAAAATTTTCGTTTTGCGCACCAAACACTCGAAGGCAAACAGCTCTCGCGTTGCGGAAGGCGCAAAGCAGTTCAGTCATCGTTCTTCGATTGAAATTACGTAAAGCCCCATGCTGATCCCTTATCGCCTGGCTGCAATCTTCATCTCACCAAGGAACAACAGGCCATCTTGGCTTTCCAGATGTTAAAGGGACGAATTCATTCTCGCTATTGAAAATCTGCTGTATAACTTGGCAAGCAGGTGGATCACACTACCAATCGTCATAATAGCCAAAGGAATCCTTGTAACCGATCCAGTACAGGATGCTTTCTGAACCATTCATCTGCGTGACTGACTCTGAGGCAGATCACTATTATCGATTGAGATTACAACCGACCTATGATCGCTTTCAAAGAAGTTTTTGGAAACGCACGAAGACGTGGGAGTAAGATTGCTTAACAGAAGATCGATGCACGAAAATGTATCTGATGAAGATGATACACAGGTGTATGATTAGGTTCAATAAGCAGAGATCTAAGTTCTGCCTCAATCGATCAACTATATTGTCTCGGGATGAACAAGATGTTGAGCCCCAAGAATATTATAGGCACTGAAATCGCCAGGCAGGATAAGGGAATCTGTAAAAACAGATATAAAAAATTACTGATAACCTTCACTTATTTTGGAATTTGGAGGAAGGTATAATTTTCAGATATTCATTTTTAATGACGCAGATATCTTCATTGCGACTGCAGTGATGTTTATCGTCAGTGGAATACAGGAAGCTATTAAGATTTCCTTCAGAAAAACAGCTTCACACTCACTCCTCAATCTGATGGTCGCATCTTTTACAGATGTATCCGCAGAAGGACAAATCATCCTGCGGACGGAGGCAAGTCTCCTGCAGATACAGTACTAAAGGATACTTCGTTTATACGGATATCAATATCTTCACGGCGAGAACGTAGACCGCGAACATTCCAATGAATATTTGTACCCATAAATACTCTTTTCCTGATATTAAAAAACTACGTGCAGATTATTTGTCAAATATTACATGGTCTTTCTTTTTTTCTAATAATAACTTTAAGATAGTGCTTCGCTTCTTCAGGCACTTCATCAGTGTCCACATTTTTAAAGAGATCTCGAGATGGCGATGGAGACTAGGAAGCCTGGAAGTAAGAATTTTATTTGGTTGTGTACCGTCTAATGTAGCTTTCAGTAAATCACTCTTTGCCCTAGTAATACCCTTCTTGTTTGAACTCTTAGTATGCAACTCTGAAATAATGGCTGTGAACGAGGCGACCTGATCAGATACCTGAAAAAGCTGTTTCAATTCACTGCAGGATCCGCAGTGTTGATTACCAGTATTTATATGGGTTTGCTTTGATGTAGCAGCTGAAAGACATTTGTTTTTACCAGGTTCCGGAGTTTGACGTCTTCTTATACTCTTTTCGTGCGACCGGAAAGAAAGCTTCTGCTCGGTACAAATTCTGAGAATTAGAAGTTTGATAATCCCGTAAGCGAGCTGAATGTGAACCCCACAGTTAACACATTTTTCTTACCATACCTCTGAAACTGGGACATCGCCGAGAGTTTGGAATGAATGGTAGTACTCGAACAGACATGCAACCTTTTCTTATTTTCTTCGGTAGTACGTTAAACGTTAGTATAAGAGGAGCAGGTTCCTCCATTTCTACAATACCCTGGGGACGAAGTTCATCGATGTCTCACTAATATCGATCTCCAAAAGGTCCCGGGAAAAGATTACTCCTCGTTTGGTATTCAAGGATTTATGGTATACCGCTTTCATTTTGATACACCCGTGTTGTTGAGACGTAAGTGATCTTACTCTCTGTTCATCACAAAATTATTAACTATTACTGATCCAGCTCTCAATTTCCTGACTTTTTTGGCAAACCACTTATCATTTTAATTATTTATCTTTTGAAAGGAGTCTTCTTCCTTATTGTTTATAAGAACAAATCTTCCATTCTTATTATCTGCAAACAGGATGTATCACCAGTTAAATTTTTCTCTTCAATAATCTTTATACTAGTCAAACAAAGCAAGGTGAATTTTTCACTTCAGGTGGTGGTTTCTTTCAGATGGACATAAGCATCATGAGGTTTCTTAGGGTTTACTAATTTAGGTCCCACGTGTACTGGGTAAATATAAGATCACCTCTGCAAAGCCCAAGCATGGAGAGGCAGGAGCTAATACAACTAGGTTCATCTAGGTGTCCACAGGACATCATCTGAGAGAAATCAGCATGATTATTTTCACCTTAGGTTACAGTTGAGTTTCATAGTGTGTTACAACACACTGTGTGTAAAAAGAAATTGTGTATAATCTTGTTGTGCAAAAGGGTATATGTTGTAATACGTGTACTATTCTTGGTGAATTGTATGTGTAAAGAAAGAATTCAGAGGCTATGGCTATGCGAACTCCAACTCTGAAAGAAAAAAGACTCCCATTGGGGGAAAAAAATTACTATACATTGCAATACAGTACTAAATATTACAACTAGCAATCAAATCAGGCGGCTGTGTACATGTGAATTCACTTTCAGTTTTAAATTTGGTGAAATAAATGCAATAAAAAAAAAAAAAAAACAGAAAAGAAAATGATCTTGAGAAAAACCCTATGAACAATGAAAGTAGGAGAAAACAAATACAAACTCAGAAATGTCAAAATTTCTTTACACATATAATGAAAATGATAAAATGTCAAGATTCCAGCAGAAAAAGAACCAAGTTCCTTGGCCAGCTTATGAGAATGAATGCTAACACTCGCATAATAAATAATCAACAATGTCTGCAACAGAAAGAATGGAACTCATTAAACCTAAGTGATTCTAATAGGTTTAAAAGAAATTAGAATACCTGAAGAAATAATACAAGCTAGAACATTGTTTAGAAAACTAATATAAAATTTCAAGGATTTCTAAGGGAAATAGAAAAGAGAAACCAAAAAAATTTGATTCGAAATAGAAAGTAAAAATAAAGTAAAGATGAATTTATAGTCTATTGGAAGACCAGGAAAGAGGTGACTGCAAAATGTTGCTTTACATTGCCTTCAATTAGCCAAACTCAAAAAGGTAAAAATCTTTTAGCATTGTGAACATGACATGAATAACAGAATAAATTCATTATTATATCTTAAATAAAAAAGCAAACAAAACATCATAATAAAGTTATTAAATGATTTTGTTTTTGACAAAAAAAACTTTTTGTCTGAGACAAAAGCGGTATCAGTTATTTTTTTATTTTTTGTAGTAAGAATTTTATCTCGCACACTACTTGAAAAATATCAACAACTTTTACACTTTCCTCTTTCTTCCTGTTGGGCAAAAACTAATATAATACATGGTTTCTGTTTTAGCAGACTTAATTATTTTATATATCATCTTTATTAAATGTATCTTTATTGAGAATCACAACTAAGTAACAAGTTAATAACCACATATAGATTCCTCTTTCCATCAATTTAGGGATGTACCCTGATTTCCATGGTATTTTTTCTTAACCAGAAATTAAATTTAATTACTTTTCATTACATACTCCCACCTTTCTCTCTATAATTCTCATCTTGGTAATTAATACTGCACATCACATAATTTCTGAGTCCAAGGGTAAATTCATGAAGTTTTTCTGTTTGAAATATTTTATTTACCTTGTCTAACAAATAATGTATTCATTTTTTTTATGTAAAAATTTTAATAGTAGTGGCACTTAGGAGCAGATGAAATAACAATAATACTTAACAATTTATAGTAATTTATAAACTATAGCTAAATTGTTACATAATATATGTTATTAACTCTTTTTAAAAAACAAACTTTATTTTTATACCATTAATATTCATTTAACTGTTAATAATTAATTGTTAATTATTTAATACACATTAAAATAGTTTTACATCATTTTGCATACATGCTAATAATGAATTAAATAGATGATAATGTGCATTACACATTATCAAAGGATGCAGCTTCACTTCATTCCACCACACACAGTGGATATGAAGTATACATATTTAGTGATATGAAGTACACATGGCCTATGGAATGCATCAGGATTTTAATGTAGCACAAATACAGTATTCACACATACAGTATCACAAAAAAAACCAGTAAGAGTTTGAGGTCATGTTATACAATTAGCAGTTTTTGTGACAGGATATGTTTATTAAGTCCTCTTGGTATATTTATATATTTCATTGAAAGAGTAGAGAATAATTTGAAATGTCCAGATCCAAGGTATTGTATATGAGTAATACTTGTTTTTTTTTTTTTAAAGACACTCATTTATTTAATCAATTATTCAATGGTTACCATTAATGATGTACTAAAGTTGTATGAGTTAATAGAAACAGTAGTATCTAGACGTGATAATTGTAATTTTACAGCTCATTAGTAACTCACAATTATGAATAATTTCAAACGACATTGATGTTTACAACAGAATTATTGATATAATTCAGGTGCATAACCTTACAAGCCACACATTTACAAGAAAGGATGAAAGGGCATTTCACATGGTGGTGAAAAATTTGCATTATACAATTTTGACTTAAGTAATTAAAAACTATATTGAAAGAATTGCCACAAAATCCAAGCATAATTAACCAGTCCTCCTGCATTTCTTATCTTGGATGTGGGTAATTTTTCTTGCAATGTTCTGTAATAATATTGTGTACACACTATTATTATTATTAATAATAATAATAATGTGTAGTCCAACATTATTACAGAATTTTCAGGAAGATTTTTCATTAATTTTTCTTCAGCCCGTTTTAAATAATTATTTGCATTTATAGTCACGGATGTTGCCAATTGTTGCACTTGCTTTCCATATTAATAATGTGCCAAGAATAAATCCCATTCCATCACTAACATGTATAGTAATCAATCAACTACCTTTAGAAATTGGAAATAGAAGTCTTCCCCCTGAAGCACTCTTTCAAGACTTCATTGAGGTATGACTCGTCAAAATAAATACTTCATTAAGTTATAAAATCAGCCTGTGTTCAGTTCTGAATTTTTTTATTTTGTTTACAAACTGTACTTTTAAGCCCAGGGTCATTATGTTCAATAACAAGTTTCCTATTATTTTCATTTTTTTCCCCATTTGTTGTAGTACTATTATTCTTAGACTTCTTTTACTTCCCGAGAATCTTAACGAATCTTTCAGCCATAACAGCAATTTTGGAATGGTGGGCAACTGTTTTTCACTGAGATGAAATTCATAAATGGTATATTCATTTATCTCGCTACACATATGCCAAAATTACCTAGACCTGTTACCAGTTTGTCGCAGATTTTTTATTTTCTTGGTGAATTGCCTCTAATGGGTTTTCTCATAATTTTTTTTAAATTATGAGAAAATTCTCATAATTCTTCTGTTTCTTTACACTTTGAACTTGTGATCACGTTATTTTTACATGCAGCTACTGTTAATTCTTCACACTTAGGATTGAAATGTTTGTTGCCATTTCCCAACTTTAAAAATTTACTGCTTGTTCTTTCATGAATTGATACACAATATTACCTCCCCAGCTAGCTGACTTAATTTTTACAAGTTACAGTGGATTTAAGTTCATTCATCCTGCCTTCAACTTAGATCAAATAAAAATTTAACCTACACTGTATATCTGAAAAGTTCCCAAACTAAATTTCTGTAGGCAATACAAGTAGCCCCATATCTCGGACAACCAAGGAATTATATAGTACGTAGTTTGACCAGTGTGTTTACAAAATTTCATCATGTTTCGTCACTCAATCTCATTATAATGAGTTATATTCACCGCATACATTGTGTCCATGTGACCTTGTGCGAGCCCCCGACATGGAACAGAGAAGCACAATAAAATGTCACATTCAACTTCAAAAATCTTCTGTTTAAACTTATAAAGAGTAGTTGGATGACAATGAGCGAAGCGGGAAGCCTACAAAAGCTGTTCACGACAAACGTTGCGAAAATGCGCACACAACTGGTCAAACCCTGAATTCTAAATTTTATTTGTAGGTATTGAAGTGACAGATGCATTGCATTCGTCGAATCCGGCCCAAGTACCGGGATTCAGGCAGTTGAACTCTCTTGCACATTGCCTCAGCACATATGGCAACAGTTTTAACACGTTATTATGCCACAAATCAAATTACTGTCGTATTGCCCTACTTAACCAACTTGGCTCCAGCAGACTATTTTTCATTCCTGAAACTCAAGTTGAAGATGAAAAGCCCCTTTTTTGATATTCCGGCCATCCAAGGGCATGCACCGAGCAGTTGAGTAGGATCCCACAAAGTGATTTCTCCATAGCTTTTGACAGCTATTCAACTAGTGTATAACTAGAGAAGAGTTCTACGTAAAAGACCGATGTGAGTAAATTAGTTTACCTTTAAATTTTATTTTTACTTAATTTAGTTCATGAATTTTTCAAACATATTTTGTATAATATACACACTACTATAAATCAAGAAAATCAAAACGCAGTACTGGCAAAATGCACTCAACAGATGAAGAAAAATGACTGAACATTATTATTATACTAAGTTTCAACTAATATTATTATTTCAATAGGTTTCAATAAATATAATATTTGTTTTTTTTTTATATGCTTGCTATCAAAGTATACCTTTACTGTTGGTCAGCTAATTAGAATTATTAATTTATTAACTACCTCATACTTACAAAATTATTTTATTTAAAAGAAAGTGTTGACTACATTTATCAAATCTGTCAATATATGCATCATTTGTAATTTTCAGTTGGTGAGCTATACATTATTATTTAAAATACCTATAACATTTTCAAACAAAAATTAAAAGTGAAATAATTCAGAATCATTTTATTTTAATAAGTATTAATATTATATTGTAATTAATATTAATAAATAATTAAATTACATTTAACATTGAATTGGGATAACAATTTCTTTGTTAAATACGGTTTCTTTTTATTTAAAACTGTAAGCTGATCAACATTGAGATTCAATCATCAACAGTTTATTTATCGGTTTTGTAAACACTGAGAAAAACGTTTGTAAAATCGTTGACATGCAGTACATTAGCTGCTTGACTACAAGCTTCAGATTTCATGCCCATTACTACAGTGTATTATAATTATTATTATTGAAAAGTTTGACAATGCTACTTTTCTAAGAGCAATTTAAAACTCTATACAGAGTATTATAACTCTGAATAAAAATTGTGGAATAGCCGACATACACTTGTACAGAAAAACATAAGGATATGGTGCAAAAGTAATTTGCCATTATTGTAAAGTTCATTCAGATCATAGACAGCTTTCTAGTAAAATGTTCAGCAAAACCTCAATCACTTGTATGAGTTAGGTACATTTTGAGCTATGACAAATGATGATAACTGACTGCTGTATCTCTTCACCCGGCTTAAAGGAACAAGGTTTTGAATAAAATTGAAGATGACCCAGAATTTTCATACTGAAAAAAATATCAAAAGTATTTTCACAATATTTTTCACACTTTACTCAATACTCATCAGGAAGGTATTCACATTTATCGTACTACATAAAATTCTTCATAATCGGTTGCTGCTGTTCACCTTCTGTATGTTCAAGCTCTCTTACTGGCTGATTTCCAATACAAATTCTGTCACCGAATAATGATTAAACATGACCCCATACCTTTGTTTTTATCTAATATTTTACTTATATATGAGGCATCATATAAAATGCCACATTTTTTTTATTGGGCCTGGGTGAAACAAGGCTGAGGATAATAGTCAGCAAAATTATTATGAAATTGTAATCAGATAAACTTGAGAACCTCAACAAGGTGAGCAGAATTGTGTGGGTAATCATCACAAAATATTGATTGATGACTATCGCAACATTGGGTTTGCCATGTAGATCCTTCACATCACGGTGTAAATTAAGTGTTCCTAGTGAATTATCACATAAACACATTCACACAACTGATAAAGCAATAGCTCTGGTAATTAGGCAAACATTTACAAGCTTGT
>JAAAKQ030054284.1:5281-16121 GCA_010016005.3 Zanna intricata | reverse complement strand
CGTATATATCTCGTATAACTCAAAAACGATTAGCCAAAGGATGTTGAAATTTTGGATGTACGACTGTTGTAACACCTTTTGTTGCAATCGACTGAACCAAAAGTAATATTAATTAAATATTTAAGTAGAAATCAACATGGCTTTCTATCAGCTATCAGCAATTTGACTTGTTATAAAATAATTTTGATGAAAATCCAAAAAGATTTGGATTTTGGACTTTTCCTTAACTGCACTAATAACCTCGCATTGAGAACTTTTCAACGATATATATAAGTTGTACTTATTTTCATTGGTTCCAGAGTTGTATCTATATAAAATCTTAATGAAATATTTGGATCTTACAAAGGTACACATCGATTCAAATCGGACTTCATCTCCTTTTTTTTTTAACTTTTTTTTTTAATTTAAACATATTGATTTTTTTGTTTGTTTCGTTTAACCTCCGGAACTACCGTTAAGGTATATCTTCAGAGGTTGAGATAACGAATTGTAGCGTGTGTAAAAAAATGCCATGCCTGTCCGGGATTCGAACCCGACACCTCGGATGAAAGGCCGAAATGCTACCACTTGCGCCATGGAGGACGGCAAACATATTGATTTATTAATAATTTAACCTCTGACTGTAAAGAAGTAATTACGATAAATAATAATTCAACAGTAATATAATGAAAAATAAAAGAAAAAAATGAAAAAATATCAGAAGGTATTAATGAAATAAAATTTTATGTACTTTTCATTTAAAAAAAAAAAAATGTGTATATGTAATTCAACTGGCGTAAAAGGAAGTCACCTAGTGTTCATATCAGATTTAAGAATAGATAGTTATAAACATAGATAGTCAGATAAAAAAAACAACATGCATACAGTATACTTGTACTAATTAAAATAACAATTTCTTACGTGTTAATTTTAAAGTATGACTGATATCTATCTTAAATTATTAAAATATTGACAAATCCAGTATTTATTGAATTTACTTAATTTCTGTGATAACAGCTGTCATTCACAAAATTAACAATAATTAAATTTAGCTGCTTATTAATTACTTATAAATATTAAGAAATGGAAAATTATCAAATAAATGGGATATATAAAAATATTTATTTTTTAAATAATAAAATTACATGAGAAAGTGACGATTATTTTCTTATAATTTTTATTTTAAAGTCAGTAGAAATATATTTTTGTTTACATTTTAGGAAATATATTCTTAGTTAAAGTTTACTACCAACTAAACATGGGATTATACGGCGACTAGATGATTGTAATTGATTTTAATGAATATTTAACTTATACCTATTATTAGCCTACACCATAATCTGTCTCTTTAATTACTTCAGCTTAGATTCTTACTCAAATTACTTTACAAGACAACAAGTTTTTATTAGTTAAATCAGATATTTAACATTTATTTCATTTTCAAATAATAGATCATCAATTTAAATGTATAGATTAATATTTTCAGAGCTTTCTCCTGGTTATCCTCTGTAACAATAGAATACCACCACCACCAAATTTTATTAGTAGTACAATACGGTTCGTCTCAATACCGGCAAGTGATTTATTACGTCTCTTGAATAAAATTAGATGGCCAGTAGTAGACATTATTATAGCCGAGCCAAAAAAACCAAAAATTTATGCCCCATTTTGATGTATGTAATAAGATTACTTGTAACTTCAAGTACAAAAACGGTTAATTTAAATATAAATTAAAAATAAATGTGGGTGAATGGCGTATAAAAAAGAGATTTTTCTTTATCAAAAAATAAAGAAAAATCACTTTTTTGAGATCATCGTATACTATAGATGCTCATAACATTATTTTTTTAGGGCGGAAGGTAATAAAATATAAAAGAAATGTAATATAAAGCGAGATTAAATAATTTTTCCCACTTTTCTGCGGTGAAACGTATAATTTGGGGGATAGTTTTCGAGTAAGTTCATTTAAGAAGTCTGATCAATTTTCGGAGGGGGGATTCTTTAATTTCATGAGAAATAAGTAAGTAATTAATTATTTTTGCAGAAAATAACTTGGAGTTGCTAGCTGCAGATGACTTAAAGCTTTCCTCTAATGAAGTTGTTATTCTTTTGCTATGATTTCTATTTGCATAAATCATCCAAATTTGGAACAACTTTTGACGATCCAAATTTAAATAGATCATTCCTATTTGGAGTTTATCCCTTTTCCTTATCTTAATGCCTTCCTCTAAACTTTTCTTATTATTTGTGATTCCATAAACTTATTTAGCTTATTTACAAAGGATTTTAGAAATATTAATTATTAAAGTTAATTTAAATTAAAATGTTTAAGTTATTTAATCTAAAGTAAAACGTTTTGAATAACATGACCTTAGGGTAGCCTAAACTCTGGAGAAGGCTACAGTAAGGTCATCTTATTATTATTAAGAATAATAATGTAATTTTAATCTAATCTAATTAGAAAAGTAACATGTTTATAAAAAATCAGTGATAATTTTTCTCTTAAAAAAGATGTAAAAAAAATAACTTTTAATAATAGAATCATGTTATTTTTCATTAATCAGGTTGCAGGTTTTTAAATTGCAAATGATTGTATATCATGTTAATTTACATAAATTTTTTTTTTAATTTTTAAAATAACTGAGAGAATTCTATTTGATTAAGGAAATTTTGAATAAAGTTCAGATGTGTAAAATTATTAGACATTAAAGAATAGAGCCTGGGACCAGACAATTAAAATTTTAGTGGCTCCTTTCTAGACAGAGTTAACTGATTTAACTTATTTTTGTATTTCAAGAAAACCAATATCACACTTTTGAAACAAAGTTTAACTACGTAGTTGACTAACTACATATTGAATCAATAACAAGTGCATTTATTACAGCTCTAATATTACTGTATATTTTACAAATTATTATGATATGAATTATTTAATAATTTATGTATTATTTTTACTATATAAGACTATGAATGAGAGATTATGATTACAAATATAACTAAAAAATATCAGAGAACAAGACCAAATACCTACATGGAAAATGAAATCGATATGATTTTAAACGGATGTTCAAAAAATATTAAGTACTTTTGAGCAGTCTTTAAACATTTCAACCTTTCTTTTTATTAATTATTATTAGTAAACCCTCATACAATTCTTCAGAACTGTAAAACTTAAAAAAAACCGCATTTTTTTTTTTTAAATTATCGTAATTTGAAATATAAAAGTATTTCCTACAGTTTAAATTGATTGATTTTGTTTTATTGAATATTATTTGTTCTTACGTTTTATAGCTATTATTAATTTTTGTTTGTTTATAAATAAGGAATAAATTGAAATAAGTATAAATACAACAAATTATAATCTTTTTAGCTATTTTTATTATTATTTCGTCGATAAGAATTTTTAATCTAACTTCTTTATTGTAAAAATGTTGAAAATCAAATCTGTATTAATAATAATAATTTGTACAAAATAAACTAAAAGAATTCTTACTTTTTAGTTCTCTAGCTTCCGGAGTACAGCGGCCTTTATCTAGAAGACAGTCAATGTATCTCTTAAATATTCTACCATTTGACAATATTTGATCTATATCTATTGCATCGAAACGTGTTGTATAACGTCCATCCTCAGGTGCTGATAAAACAAATACAAAAAAAATGGTTAAGATTGTTATGTATGTTACCGCACGGTACATCTCGCCTAACGTGTCTGCCATGGAACTTGCTTAACAGCTGCTTTTAGCTTTAAACTCCAGTCTACTCTTTTACCAACTGTAGATAACCTTGAAGCAAAAAGTTGCCTCGAATTCCCCGTTCAGTTTATATAAACCAAAAATTATTCTTATTATTTGTGTTTATATTTTTGATACGACTGGGAAATACTGATTAGAATTAAAAACAAAAAAGTTGTAAGGTCTGAAAAAAACACGTAATTTTATAACATGCATAACTAGCGAGCGCTGATTTTTTTTTAAATTTCCTAATTATATTTATGTTATTAGATAAATGCAACAATTAATTTTATAAATAAACCGGAATATAGTGAACTAATAACAGCACTTATGTAATTTAATTAAGAATTTTATTAATACAGGATTTGCATATTAATAGTTGATGCGACTATAAATAAAAAGACATTAAATATGTTTGCATACACGTAAAAAAAAAAAAAAAATATATATACATATTTTCATTTGATGAAACTGATCCTGAATATATTCGGGTCCTAATAGAGAGTAGAAACTAAGTAGCTTTTATAGACGCTGTATCTCCAAAAATATTGAAAACGTGAAACTAAATGTGATTGAATGACGAGTTTTTTTATAACTTACAACTTATTTTTTTAAAAATTTTAATCGGTATTTCCCAGAATATTTTTCAGAAAATGTTACACAATTTTCAAAGATTATAAAATTATCTTAATTTTGGTGTTTTTTTTATGATCAAAAACTTAATAGAAATAAAGAATTTTCAGTTATATAATGTAAAAATATAAATATCTTATTTTTTTTACAAAAGATAACAATCGATAAAAAAATTATTACTTAAATATATATATTTGAAATAAGATTCAGTTCAATGAATAAACTTTCAAAAAGTCACAGTTTTATTTAATTGATATAAATATTTGTAAAATAGCATAATTTTTATTTTAATGCTTTCAAATTGGTAATTTGAATTGATGAAGAGTGAACATTTTTTGAATAAGAAAAAATCTATTGGAGAATTCTAAAATTTTAGAAATTTTTAATTTAAAATGGTTTATGAGAATGGTGCAGTATACTTTGTTATATAAAGTTCTATACGATCAACAAATCTGGATTTTTTTTCTTAAATTACGTATTTCTTGAAAACTATGAATTTTATCTTCCCATGTTTTTAGAATTTTTTTAAAGAAAAACAAATGATTAGAACGTTATAAATAACTAAATATGTGTTATTTTACGCAAAAATTTTAATAAAAAATGTTAAAATAAAAATAAAATATCTGTGATTTTCTCTTCTTTTAACGATAATTTTTAATAAATTAATAAACTTGAATAAAGTAGGTAACATTTCTTGAAATTATGTGATAAAAAATTGATTCTTACAGTCATTTTTACGCGGTGAAATCAATCGAATGGATTTTTTTTTAATTTAACTTTAAAGAGCAAAGTACATCTCAATAACAGAGATAACTACTCTTTTCCAGAGCAAGCGGCATTCAGAGAAGTTGCGCTTGGTGAGACAAATTACACTTCGGCAATATTGTATGCCTACGTTATTGATTTATGTTAATTTTTTGTAATTTAAACAACCTCGAATATATAAATCACAATCAGCTGATTGGACCGTTGAATTTCTGGTCGCTTAAATTCCTAGGTTTACTTGGATTTTTTTTTTGTTTTGAGAATTGCCGCAGCTACTTGAGATGTTCTTGTAGCGCTGAGAAGCAAAGTACACTTCCAGTAGCACAATGGCACGCGCCTCCTCTCTTCTCTTGTGCCGTTTCCACTCACTTAAATTATAATTTCCCTGTAAAAAATATTTAGGTCGTGGAGGTCCTTATTCCTGGCCACCAGGATCACCTGATCTATCATCACCTTTAGATTTTTGGATCTGGGGATGGCTGAAAAATATTGTATACAGTACAAAAATACATTCTCGTGAGGAATTAATTACCCACATTATAGATGAGGCTGAGCAACTCAATGACAGCTCTGAAGGACTAAAAAGACCAATAAAAGCTATACAGAAGCGTGCTAAGATATGTGTTGAAAATATCGTCGGGCTTTTATTTTTGAAAATAATAAACTGGTACATATAATGTACTTTTTTCTAACTTTTCTTTGTTTTATTCAAATTATCATGCACCATTTTCTCCAGAATTAAATTTTTGTTTAAAAGTTTTATGTAATTAACAAAGTTATTGTACATGCAACATAAAAAGAAGGATTTTTACCCCAGTTTATTGTTTTTCATCCCAGATTTCTCAAAAATAACGTAGGATACGGTTATGGGACCTATTTTATTCGACTTTTCTTGTCAAAACTCATATGAGACCTTTAATTTTGTCCCTCAAATAACGTGGTAAAAATTTCAGTACCATCTCATTTTACCAGGGGAGCTGAATTCCGAGCGAAATCTTTCTCCAGCCGTAACTCGCTAACGAAGCGTTTCCAGACCTATATTTAAGTAAACCTTTTTCATTATCTTGATGAGAGGAATATACCTTTGAAGTACGTCAGTTTTCTCGTTGGGCATTCTGTATTATAGATTAAATACAAATTTCACGGCAATCTTTCGGGAGATGATTCTTTAAAAAAAAAAAAAAAAATTCATATATACATAGGTCAGAAAACGGTTCGTTTGCAAGTTTCGGCTATTGAAACATTTCACTCTGCTTTCTGCTCCTTCTGTGAAATTAAACCAAATTAAAATTCTACGGATACAGGTCGAAAGGTAAATTTGGCGCTTATTTGTGCTTTTTGATCTAAGAAATTAAATAGAAATGGTCTAATTTAATAAAAATGGTCTCAAACTTCTTGAAGATATTAGAAAAACGGGATAAAACACGAACATATTTTTGGGAAAATACACTTTTTTAGGTTTGGAATAAAATAACTTTGTTAATACAACAATAAAAAAATAAATATTCCTATTTAATTTTGTAGAGAATTTAATTTTGAGGAAATTGATATAAATAATGCTTATTAAAATTAAACAAGAATTTTACTTTAAATTTAATTAGAAACAAAACACATAAACTGGATCGGAAAAATGATACGATTTTAAACAGAACAGTTTACATACAAATGCTAAAAATTATAAAAATAAATTTGAAATTACATCCTTCTAGTACATATTAAAAATTTTATCTTTTCATAGGTTGGCAATAGCAGCTGATCAACAGTTAAATTAGAGTTTAGCATTTGAATATTCATTTGAGCGATGTTGTGCTGGTTTGTTCGGTCAGTCATTTACAGTTGGAGATACCATAACCTTTTTTTTCATTTAGAGAGCTGAAAGACATGTTTTTAATTTATATTAAAGTAAATAAAAATGGATTAGCTGCTGTACATGAATATCAGGAAAGTTATCCAGATGAAGAGCACCGGATCGTAAAACATTTGAGTCTTTTAAGAGGCGAGTTTGAGAAACAGGTATGTTTAACCACAATGAATCGATGCTGGTCGTAAACATTTTGTAAAAAATGCCAACGCTGAGAAAGCAATATAGAATTCATTACAATTATTTCTCACTTCAAATACCAGAAGGTTGTCACATCGCTTTCTTATTTCGCAGTCAAGTGTGTGGCAAACTTTATGGAGGTAACAATTATACATTTCACATAACACGTTAAAAGAGTTATGACCATCTGATTTTGATAAATGGTAGAAATTTTGTGAAGGTTAATTACAACATGTCATCCCGATTTCCTTGGTAATATTCTAATTACGAATCTTGTTTTACCAGAACTGGCATTACAAATTATCGAAACACTCACACTTGGGCAGAATAAAATCTCCATGAGAAAACTACAAATCATTTCTAATGAAATTTTCGTTTTATTTGTGGTATTCTCTTTTGGTGATAATCTCATAGCTCCTTCGTTTCTATCACCAAGGCTCAGTGGAAAGCAGTACTTGCATTTTTAGCAAACTAATCTGGTAGAATTCTTGGAAGATATTCTACTTGCAGGTAGAGAAAGATGTGGTTTTTCAATGTTGGCGCACCTGCTCACTATTGTCGTGATGTGATGAATCATTTAAATAACACATTTATTAAGCAATGGATTGGTCAAAACGGTCCAGAAAAATGGCTACCTCGATCTCTCTATCTCACGCGAGCGGACTTTTTTCCACGCGGATGAATGAAGTCGTTAGTTCCGCTCGTATTGGCACACAAGAGGAATTGATAAATCGTACAATAGAAGCTGGGGAGCTACTGTTAATAACGATGCTATTAGACGTAGGTAACCTGGCTAACATGATTCGCCAAGCTGAACTATGCATTAAACAGAATGGCAGCGGCATTGAGCAACTGCACTGAAAAAATGTTTGCAGCTTTGTCACGTAAACATTTTGATATTTATTTAATAATTTTATAAAAAAACCAAAAACTGTATGCGAGTTTTTTTTTAATCATTTTTCTTTGTTATTGATAATTTTTCTGTTTGTTTTCATTTACATTATATTGTTTTGATGAAAATTGTTCTGTTTAAAATCGTATGATATTTCTGATCCAGTTTGTGTGTGTTATTTCTAATTGAAGTTGAACTTCTCAAATTTGTGTTTAATTAAAAAAAAAAGAAGTTATTTATATCATTTTGCTCAAAATTAAATTCTCTACAAAGTTAACTAAAAAATGTTATTTGTTTATTGGTAAATTACAAGTTATTTTTATTCCAAACATAAAAAAGTGTATTTTCCGACAAAATATTTTCGCGCTTTACCCTGTTTTTCTAAGCGAAACAGATCATTTTTATTCCAGTTTTATTCAATTTTTTAGATCAGAAACCACCAAATTTATTCTTCGATTTGTGTCCTGAGAATATAGTTTGGCCTAATTTTACAGAGGGAGCAAAATGGAGGGTGAAATGTTTCACGAGCCGAAACTCACTAACGAACCTTTTTCTGACTTATGTTTATATGGACTTTTTTTTTATTTTTGGCGAATCATCTCCCGAGAGATTTCCGTACAAATTAGAATCACTCTGAAAGTAAAACTTTGATTATGTAAATTTAGAAGTATGTTAGGGAAAATGTATATAGTCAGGTTTACCCAACGTCTAATGGGAAAATAAATAATTTAAAAAAATAATTTCCAATTTCCTAATTAAATCGATAAGATTTACCATGTTTTATTATTTTTTTAGATTAAATTTTAATAAGATTTAAATATGTTTAAAATGTATTCTTCTTAAAATATTAGTCCAATGTTCTTATTTCCATAACTAAATTACAAAAAATAAATCAGAAAATCATTTTGAAAATATGCAATTTTAAAATTAACAGTATAATGAATGATGCTGTAAGATTTGGAGCTTGAAATCAAATTTATATTAACGGATTTACGAAACATTGTAGCTTACTCATTGTTTATAAAAATTACATCTTTTTTCATATTGCCAAAAGCACTGACAGCCATAAATTAACAAATTTATATTTTGACTTCTTTCTATCACCAGGTAACCAAGAAACATGAGGATAATATTTCTTGGTTTGGTTTCAGAAACCACTAAAATCCGTTTAACAGAAAACTTTTCTTCTCTTTTTCATAATAATTCTACTTTTGAAATTTCTACAGGGAAATCCATTCTATTTATTATTTGAAATTTTTTATATTAAAAAATTTAAGGATGTATTAGGTCTTTTTGCTTGAGAAAGTGATAAAAGGACGAACATAAAAGGAAATTAAATTATTTAATGATTATTACAAAAACGTACTTTCCTCTTCTTTCTTACCTGCAGTATGAAAAAAAAGAATAATTCTTTAGTGAATCTAATTTAATGGAATAGATTTATTTATTTTGTAACTTTTATGCAAATTTTCTTTGATTCTAGAATTGTTTACTTATTTTAATTAATTTTTTTATTACTTTCCTTGAACTACATTATTCAATTATTTTATGAAATAGTTTACAATATTTTTATTTAAAAAAAGAAAAATTATATATACTGTAAATTTAATATTATAATTATATATATGATTATTTAAATATTGAGTAATAATATAACTTTATTAATAATTAATAAATTGTATCTGTTTACTTTTTTATTTTTTAAAAAACTGATATCTATTTTCAAACAAGAATTGTTATCGCCTTATTTTGTTGTTTAACTTGTATAATTGTTTGGCCTTGTTTAACCTCAACTACCTGGTAACCTCAAGAAATTTAAGAATATCGTAGCTTTATATTTAAAAGTTTCCGACAACTAATTAATCTTGTAACTATTTTAAATAATTAACTGAATTTGTAGTGTTTTAAATTATTATGCTCGGATCTGATTTACCGAAATAATTTGATTTTATTTATTTCAAATATTGAAAAAATGATAAATGATTTCATTCTAAAAATTAGACGATTTGATAAAACATCGAATGAGAAGGACCAAAATCGAATAGACGGAAGAAAGAAGTTTACGGTATACCTTTAGGAAGAGAGACCAAGTTTGATGCGTTATGTGTTAAGACAACTAGGTTTAGTTAATCCTGGTGTAACACATATATGAGGAAGGTAAATTCTGAAGAGGTAAAATAATTAGCGCAATGCAGAAAAAAATACTAAGAATCATCAAACTAGTCGAATGGCTAATGACAAGAAAAGTAAATTTCTACTAAAAACGTTTAATCAAGAATATCAGATTTAGTGATAAACTGTCTATTTATTGATCATATTATTTAAGCCTAAAAAACGTGTCTAATAAACCCATATATTACACGTAACCTTTCAAAGAAAAATCAGTCACAATTGTTATTATCTAAAAAACTCTCGCCTAAATTTAAATTATTTATTAAATAAGTGTAAATGTTTGAAAGTTGATTTTTATGTATGAAATAAATAACACATTTGTATACATCATACGTAAGCGGTCTAAATTTTTTTCTTAAAACATGGAATTCCTTAACTTACTCCATTATTTTTATTTTACTTTATTTCTACTTCATTCTCTTTATTTTATATAAGACCCAAAACAAAAGATAAATTCCTCAAAACAACAACAAATTCATGTTATTACCTACTATAAAATGAAATATTACTTAGGTTTTTGATTATAATTAAAAATAATTACATAGAATATATATTGCAGTACAAGATCCTCATTCCTATATAAACTCGAATTAAAAAGGTTGACAACACAGTTTTTTTTTTGACAAC
>JAAAKQ030054273.1:0-16121 GCA_010016005.3 Zanna intricata | reverse complement strand
GCATTCACAAAGGGTCAGAACGGAGGCTAATACCTCCCAAAGAACCACGTTCACGTGACATTCTCTTCTCGCCACATTTTAGCCCATATCAGACCCAACACCACCAAGGCCGCCCGCACAAACGAACCGACCGCGGCAATGCCAAGCCTGAACTACCGACGCTCCAGCAAAGCAGCGCAAACCTAAAAGGCAGTCACTGCCCTGGCAGAGCTATACCACAATGCAAACTCAGTATTAAGTAAATAACCATTTTGACCATCCCTGAATCCATTTTGACAACTCTCGGCATGATGTCTGTACGTACGTAACTACATTTGTATCTCGCAAAACTAAAAAACGATTAGCCGTAGAATGTTGAAATCTTGGATTGAGGACTGTTGTAACATCTAGTTGTGTACTTTTGATTGCAATTGACTGATCCAAAAGTGTCCAAAAAAAATCTAAAATAAAATTGTATTTTGTGCTTTTTCTTAATTCAGTAATAGGCCCTCATTGAGAGCTTTTAAACGATACCTCATAAAGTGGTACTTATTTACATTGGTTCTAGAGTTATAGCCAAATAAAATTTTAGTTAATGAAATCTTTCTATCTTGCAAGAGGCACAATATATACAAGTGCACATCTGTTGGAATCAAGACTTCATCTCCTTTTTATATCTATTAATAATTATTAACCTGATTTACAATCAGAGGTTTAATAACAATAAAAAAAAGAATATGAAAAAATATCAGAAGTTATTAATGAAATAAAATTTGAAGTACCTTTCATTAAAAAAAAAGTGTATATCTTAATTTAATAAGCATACAAGGAAGTCATATAGTCATCAGATTTTTGTTTCTTATTAATAATCTTTGTTACATTTAGTGGAGGAAATAAAAACAGCCGTATGATTATCAGCTAAAGTAAAATAGGACTTAAGTCGGAATGAACTGTTTTACTCATTTTGGTGTTCTGAATCAGTTCCTGAAGTTCGATGTTCTGGAACACTTGATATATAATTTTTTCATCTTGTACGTATTATGTAATTTGTATATGGGGAATCTAATTTGTTTCAGAATTCCTTTGAAGACCTATTTCACACCTCATCCTGAAGGTACACGACTAGTTGCCTTTGACTTAAGTACAAAATACATAATCACTGTATCTTTTGGACAGCAAATAATAACAGTTTGGTCATGGACAGAGCCAACTAATACACCAGAAGGTAATTTTTATTAAATGTTTTAGGTAAAAATTATTTCATTTAAATAAATGAATGATTTATATTAATTCTTGAAAGATTTGAATGCAATTGAAAAGTTTTATTATGGGTACTGTTTTCTTCCTTTTACAAAAAAAATAGCATAGTTTTGTGATTCATTTATGCTTTCGTCAGATAATAATTTCAAAGAAATGAAATTGGAAACAACCTTTAAAATCTTAACGTAAGTAACCCCTTAAAAGAGTAATTACTGTGATTGAGTATTACTATAATTATCTTTTCAATTTCTTCTTTTATATCAAGAGAAATTACGTCATACCTTATATATAGTAGAATTAAACTATATAGTTCTAGTTACATATAATAGTTTGTCACCAAAAATTTAATAAAAGGTGTTTTTTAATTCAACTATTTTTCAGATCTGGCCACTACAGAATGCATTATAACTTTTATTTGCCTTATACTGTTGTTTTCTTTTTTTCTGATATTCCTTTTTCATTTCACTGCACTATTTATTCTTTCTTCCAACTATTGGATTTTAATTTGAAGTTTTCTGACTTTGGCTTGGAGACCTTCCAATTGGATTTTTTCCTTAGAAATTTCCTGACACTAGATTTTATCTTCAGAGATCTGTTTTTCTCACTCAGGTCATTTTTTAATTTTTTGAACCAATTTATACAGTTTTCTATTTTTGTCCATAACTAAAATATGCCAATAAAACATTTTAATCATAATTCTTTGTAACTAAATCTGAAAATTTTTGTCGCATATTGTATTCATAATTTGTATTTATATTTTTTATTTACATTGATATGAAAATATTCAGGCAGAAGCTGAATTTATTCTCGTTGTCATAAAATGCTAGATTTATTACAGATAGGTAATCTTTACCATTCTAGAGAACAAAACAAGAACATAAAACAATTATTTCCGAAGAAAATAACACAATAATTAAAACAGAACAAAGATAAATACAAGATATGATTTCAATAAGTCCTTGAGCGATGCTTCTCTGAGATCAGCAGACAAAAAGATTTAAACTATTTACTTTATAGGAAAATTGAACTTAAAAAATCTAACTACCAAGTAAATAAGAATTTACCTTGTAATTTAGAATTCTATCAAAAACCAAATTTTTGAAAACAGTACAACCAACCAACAGTAGACATGTTAATGCAAAATTGGAAAGGATACTGGAAAGTCATGAGGAGATATCCCTCTTCACTGACAAAGCTTCTAGTCCAAAATACATTCTGGGCTTTCCCAAAGGAAATCAAAGTAATGCAGGCCCTTGAAATGTTTACAGTAAAGAGCTCTCTCGTAACTTTCTTTTATAGTTGATTCAAGTTATCAGTGCCTGTAATCAAACAATTATACAGGCATTACTCTGTAATTGAAATTCAGAATTTTAATCATTTTATTTAATATACAGTCAATATACAAAACTTAGTCCTCGGTTCATTTACAAAAATAGATTTCACTATTGATGCATTACCTCAACAAGTTCTAGCATTCTCAGCTTTTTGGTTGAGATAGCTTTTTTAGATTTTTGGGGAAGGGGAGTGTTTGGGGCATTTATTAAAAATAAAATAAACATTTTATGTATTTACTGAGTATAATATAAAGTTTGTTTGTAAAACTTTGGGAAAATTGACCCAAAAGAAACTACCAATCCCATCCTCTACATGTATTGTCCTCAAACTTTTACCAACAAATTTTCACATGTACACAAGTCTGCCAGATTTTATCAAATTCAGTTTTTTCAGTGAAAATTATTGAGCTTCAAACACTAACACAAGTACATACATACGTATAAACATTATGCCCCACTTATTTGTTTTTTGAGTTCCCAGGGCCATAAAACTTTCCCGGGGCAAAAATCCACATCCAGATTTTTCCATACTTTCCTTCTTGCATCATAGATCTAGAGCTATTATCCCATGAAAGTTAAAGGAAACCAGTATAATAAGTTGAAGCCAACTAATTTGGCTTAATACCTTTGAGATGGTAGAGTTAAAAGACATCATATAAGAAAGTTTTTTTCCTATGAAGTTCTATGAGTATGGTACAATTTTATTGAAACTATACATACATCTATACTATACATACATTGAAACTATACATCTTTCTTTTATGTATTGATCAGTAAAATCTCATAAACATTTATAGAAAAACAATCGCTAATCTATTCTGAGGTGGATATCTTATATCAGGTGGACTAAAATTATGTTTTCCTATTTACCAATGAGAAAGTAGCTAATAAAGCAAGGTTTTTTTTTTATATCCAATTCACATTGGAAGAAGTGTTGTCCTTTTGTTCTTATACATTCATGCAGCATTTAAAAGAAGGAGCACATGCTTTTTTTTAATAGTTTTATCCTGATTTATAAAATCAAGCCGAATATTTAACAGTTTGAGATGGTTCAAGTCATTTATATTTAAAGGAAATAACCATATCTTTTTGTTTCACAAGAATGAGGAATTGCAAGGTGTCAAATTATATGAATATGGTAGCTCCAGTTGTTTTGTTGGTGACTCGAAACATTTAAAAAAAAGTTTCATCAAGGTAATGTCTAATTTGACCCCTATCTTGCTCAAAAAACAGGGATGACCTCAAAACACAGGGTTGTTTAACAACTCAAAAAAAACACTATCTTCCATGATTTCATAATCTTTGTCTGTTGCACTTCTGTTGAAGAAATAATTTACTGACACTATTTTATTTTTAATTCCATGATGTTATACTTAAATACATTAATACCTCATGATGTATGGTCTTCTCATCCTAAATTGCATCACCTGATTTCACTTTCTCTTAACTGTGACATAAGATACAGTAATACAAATTTATCTATAGCAACAGACCTGTTAACCCTTCAACCTGGAATTTAAATTTTTAGAGGCCTACCATATTGGTGGTAATTTAAATGCCCAACCAGCAGCTGTATTACAGTACTAAAAGTAAAAAATTATAGCTTTAAAACTATTACACCAATTTAAACAACATTTTCAGCATTTATAGAAGAAATATAAACCTTTTGCAAAAAAAAATGAAAACATTTTATTAACTCGCCTAAAAGTTGGCTTGAGTGTGGTAAACTTAGAAACAGGCATAGTCACAAAGTCCAACTTGAAGTCCTTGCACCAAAAAGGGTCTCTTTTCTTTTCCCAGACCTTTTCATATACACAACACATCTCTTGTAAGGTTTTGCTTTCTTTTCTGAGGGTGGAATTCTTTCAATGAAATGCCTTGCTGTAAGCAATCTGGTGAGGGTGTTTTAGAAGGTCTACCACGTCCATGAAAAACTGCTACTTTTCCATGCGTTTTAATTAGTTCCTGTGCTAACTGAAGCCTGTAATTTAGGTGGCTGATTATTTTTTTACATTTTGTGATCCATTGTATATGATATGGGAATTGTGAAGAGAGGTATTCAATAATCGCTGAAACAGTTTAAGGTACCATTTGGTAAATCTGTTTCTCTCTGAGGTAGGGCTCCAATTTTTGATTTTTGAGATCTTCACCTTCCATAAACTGACTATATTCTCTGATGCATGTTGGTTTCTTTATTTCCTTGCCTGTTTTTTCTGTAGTTTGCATGTAAGCATTATGGAATGTAGAAATAAGACACCTGTTTCTTATCAAGCCACTTCATCACCATGATACCCTGTGAGTGGTAAGCTACAAGTTCCCCTTTTCTTCAATTTCTCTTGTTTTATTTCTTCTGGCACTTCTCTTCTGTTAAGTCTTAGGGTACCAGCTACATTGACTGTTTTTTCAATATATGCCACAAATACCCTGTTGTTGATTCACAGACCTCATAGGATTTTATGCCAAATTTGGCAGCCTTTAGAAGGAGGTACGTTTTTATTCCTAGTCTTCCCTTCCATAAAGTTAATGACTCTGGTATATTTTTTTTCATTTTGTACAATGTTTTAAACAGTTATCTTGTTTTGAATTTATGAAAACATTGGCATAGCAATTAGTCTCTTCTGCAATTTTATTTAAGTCATGATCAAAAAAATTTTAAATGCTTGTGAAACACACTGTACTTGATTAACTATTTCACATCTTTCAGCCAATATTTTTTTGTGAGGTGTAAGAATCATCCCCTTTTTCCCATCTCCAATCTGTGTCTTTTCTTGTACGCTTCACTTGTACATCAATTTTGTAATCACTATCGCCATTACTCTGTTCAGAATCATCTTTATTTTCATTGTGATTTTCTGGCACAAAATATTTAACACTTTCATCACTATTAAATTTACTGCCACTACCAAATATTGTAATGTTACTATCACACGTCTCACCTGAATATTCAAAATTTGTTCAGATGTAAGATTATGCGATGTGCTTGGCCCAGCCATTATCACTTACTCACTGCTGACGTACTGACTGAAAGAAGAGCATTCAACTTCGTAAAACAAAAATGTTTTTCATCCGCAATATGCAATCCTACGCAGTTATAAAAACATGGAGGGGAAGAACGAAGCCTCATGATAACACATACCAAGTTGTACAAATAAACATCATGAGATTGCAGAGTTATGTAGTTTTGAAGCAAGCACTGCATGCTCAGAGACTGTCACGTCCATCTGCTGATACATACAACTTAACATGTGTGTAACATTCAAGTGCTCCCTGCCTGAAGGTTTAATATGAATAAAACGCAAAATTACTTTTTTATTCTGAAAAATGCTTTCATTTAGCTCAAGAAGTTTGCATATCTTGCATAGTCTTCTCTTAACTTGTTCTCATTAAGATATTTCAACTAACACTTCACAGTTTATTATTTATATATTTATATAATATAAGGTATTATATAATGTGCAAATAATATGAATTAAATTTGAAGAAAATTCTGCCATTTAATTTATGCAGATTCTTTGAAAAATGATATTACTCGATACTAATTGAAAGATTGAAATTGCTTGTTAAGATTTAGATTCCTTATCAAGATTTTTCCTTAAAAACATATGAAGTGGTATATATATATATATATATATATATATATATTAGATGGTATGCAGATTTGAAAGTCATATTTTATAAAAAATTGGTATAACATTTTAGTATAGATATTTAAAATGAATAAATAAAAGTGAAAGTAGATGAAATGTTCTATTAAAATTGTATAAGAGGCTTTCATTAATTTTGTAAGTTGTAAATTTTCAAATTTACAATTTGCAAATTGAGCAAAATTGATTACGAATCATGAGACCTTGCCAATGATGAGGGGCTTGTGTGCTCAGTGATACAGAGTAGCTGGACCAAAGGTGCAACCATATTGGAGAGGTAACTGTTGAGAGTCAGACTAAGGAATGATTCCTGAAAAAGGGTAGCAGCTCTTTTAGTTATTAGGGTGTAGGTAAGGAGTGAAATAATAGAAGTCTAAGAAAGGTTAGTAGGTGAGAAAATTTAAAGAGGGAAATGGATAGGTTAAATGTAGATGTAATAGGAATTAGTGAAGTTCGGTGGGAAGAGGAAAACGACTTTTGGCCAGGTGATTTTAGAATAATTAACTCAGCAGCAAATAAAGGGCAGGCAGAAGTAGGTTTCGTAAGGAACAATAAGATAGGGATGAGAGTAGAGTATTTCAAACAGCTTAGTGATAGGTTTTGATTTTATCCTTATTATAATGATTCTAGACAAGATTGTCTAGAATAGACAAGATTGTCTTTAAGTCGACAAGATTGTTAACGTCTAAAAGCCTAAAAGTGTCCATGATGATGATGATGAGGTTGAGAGTGTATATGAAAAAATTGATGAAGCAATTAAACACATGAAAGGGGATGAAAATTTAATAATAGTTGGAGATTGGAATGCAAGCATCGGAAAAGGCAAGGAAAGAGATAGTGTAGGTGAATACAGGCTGGGCAAAAGGAATGAAAGGGAACAAACTTATTGAGTTTTGCACGAAGTATAATTTAGTAATTGCCAACACCCAGTTTAAAAATCATAATAGACAAATATACACATGGAAAAAACCTGGTGATACTGCAAGATTACATCATGGTTAAAAGAAGATTTAGAATCAACTCCTTTACTGCAAAGCATATCCTGGAGCAGACATTGATAGTGACTATAATTTAGTGATAATGAACTGTAGATTGGTGTTTAAAAACCTAAAGAAAAGACGTCAGATGTATCGATGGAATTTAAAGAAGCTTAAGAAAGAGGAGGTAAAAACAGAATTTTGAGGAGGACATCACAAAAGGTCTGAGTAAAAACAATAAGGTAGAAAATATAGAAGAATGGGAGAATGTTAAAAAGGAAATTCTTAAATCAGCAGAACCAAACTTAGGCAGAAAAAAGAGAACTGGTAGAAAACCTTGGATATCAGAGGATATATACATTAAAGGTGATGGATGTACATAGAAAGTATAAGAATTCTACTGATGAAGAAGGTAAATGAAGCTATCAATGGTTAAGAAATACCATAAACAGGAAGTGCAAATTAACAAAAGAAGAGTGGATTAAAGAAAAGTGTTCAGAAGTGGAAAGAGAAATGATCATTGGTAAAATAGACGAAGCATACAGGAAAGTAAAGGAGAATTTTGTGGTACATAGACTAAAATTCAATGTGTTAAATAAAGATGGTATACAGATTTATAATACAAAGGAAAAGGTTGATAGGTGCGTGGAATTTATTGTAGAGCTATATAGAGGAAATGAATTAATAAATGGTGTAATTGAGGAAGAAGAGGATGTCGAAGAGGATGAAAAGGGAGATACAATACTGAGATCTGAATTTAATAGAGCATTAAAAGATCTGAATTGCAGAAAGGCTCCTTGGATAGACAGGATACCAGCAGAATTATTGCGCAGTGCAGGCGAAGAAGCGATAAACAGATTATACAAACTAATGTGTAATATTTATGAAAAAAGGAAAGTTCCATCAGACTTCAAAAAGAGTGTTATTGTCATGATTCCAAAGAAAGCAGGAGCAGATAGATATGAAGAATACAGAACAATTAGTTAACTACTCGCGCATCAAAAATCTTATCTAGAAGTCTGTACAGAAGAATTGAGAGGAGAGCGGAATAGGTGTGTTAGTTGACCAATTTGGTTAGGAAATGCATAGGAACAAGAGAAGCAATTTTAACATTCAGATTAATAGTAGAAAAAGATAAACTGACATACGTGGCATTTATAGATTTAGAAAAGGCATTTGATAACGTAGACTGGAATAAAATGTTCAGCATTTTAAAAAATTTAGGGTTCAAGTATAGAGATAGAACAATTGCTAACATTTACAGGAATCAAACTGCAACAGTAATAATCAAAGAACACACAAAAGAAGGTGTAATAAAAAAGGGAGTAAGACAAGGATGTTTCCAATCCTCATTACTTTTTAATCTTTACATAGAACTAACAGTTAATGAAGTTAAAGAACAATTAATATCCGGAGTAACAGTGCAATGTGAAAAGATAAAAGATGTTACGATTTGGTAATGATATAATAATTCTATCAGATTAAAAAAGAGTTAGACAAAACAATGAATAGGCATGGATGAAATCCTACACAACTACCACCTGAAAATTTACAAGAACAAAAAAAGTAATGAAATCTAGTAGAAATAATTTTAGATGGACAACTGAATAGGAAGAGAAATAATTATGCAGGTAGAAAAAATTTGTTATTTTGGAAGTATAATTACTAAAGTTGGACAAAGCAGGAGTGATATAGAATGCCAAATAGCACAGGCAAAATGAGCTTTCAGTCTGAAATATAATTTGCTTACATCAAAAATTAATTTAAACATCAGGAAAACATTTCTGAGAGTATATGTTTGGAGTGTAGCTTTATATGGAAGTGAAACTTGGATGATTGGAGTATCACCTGAGAAGAAAAGATTAAAAGCTTTTGAAATGTGGTGTTACAGGAGAATGTTAAATATCAGATGGGTGGATAAAGTGATAAATGAAGAGGTTTTACAGCAAATTGATGAAAAAAGAAGCATTTGGAAAAATATAGATAAAATGAGAGAGAGACTTATAGGCCGCACATTAAGGCATCCTGGAATAGTTGTCGCCTTGATGTTGGAGGGACAGGTAGATGGGAAAAATTGTACAGGCAGGCAACGTTTGGAATATATAAAACAAATTTAGAGATGTAGAATGTATGAGATATACCGAAATGAAACGACTGGCATTAGATATGGAATCTTGAAGAGCTGCATCAAACCAGTCAAATGACTGAAGACAAAAATAAAATCTTTGGTTATATCAATCAATTAATTCTATCTAGCTATTAGTTATGATTTGTTCCAGTTAGTTAATTAACTAATTAACTCTTGATTAGTAAAAAGGTGAAATATGGAGTATTTATGGAGTATAAATATGGAGTAACAAGCTGCATGTTGTAAATAAACAGCTGATTTACTCAACTAAATTTTTAATACACTTTTTAAGTATTTCCAGCTGATTTGTTTCATTTATAATAAGCAACAAATATAAACTGATATTAACACTGGAAGTTAATTTTTATTTAGAAAATAATATTAATTGATATTGCTGTTTAATTTGTTGTTAATTATTAGTAATTGTTTATTACCAATATTATAGCAATATTTAAAGTTCTATATTGTATGCATTAGGAATTTAAAATGCAATAAAATTGTTTATGTAGTGCGTTTACCTTTACTAATTTAATTAGTAAAGATGTGATATATTAATTGAACTGGTCTGCTAGCCAGTTGGTCTGTTGATGATATACTGTGAGATATATATCATCAGTTCAAAAAAATTAGTATCAAATAGTATCAAATTATAATAATTATCAAATATTAGTTATCAAATAGTAATATGTAATTAATAATGAAAACTAAATAATTGATTTTGGTGGTTCATATTATTTTTATTATTGTATTCATGAGAAAATATTTAACAATAATATCATATGATTTTTTTTGTTTTCAGCATCAATAAGATTATCAAGTACGTTACCTCCAATAAAATCAGTTAGTTTTAATTCTGATATATTTAGCGATTTTTTATTTACAACTGAAAGGTGTATCATTTGTGCTTCTTATACACAGGTAAGTTATGTAAGAGTTCTGGATAAACAAATATTGCTTTCTTATGTAGTTAATTAAATAGTATAATGTATGTTATAATTCACCAGAGAATTAATAAATTTAAATCTTTGGTGTTATTATAATTCAAATAAAAATTGGTGTTAAGACAGTTGGGTGAGTTAGGCATTACAATTCAAATATTTATCTGTCATGAAAATTATAAAAATTATGACAATTAATATTTTTACTTCAAACCTAACCAAATTTTATAATAAAAGTATTTATTAGTCAAAATATTTTCATGTACATGTGATAGCCATTACCAAATTAGAATCAGGATATTCATGCATAACAATATGCAAATTTTACACACACTACATAAAAACTACATTCTTATGAAACAATTTAAATTTATCAAAATACTAAATTTGTTCTGAAACCGTACATTAAACCAATAAATATAGATATATATTATTCAGTGTAGACATTTAAGGGGTAATTTATATAAGACGCTATTAACAACAGCCCTATCAGTCACTTCATTAAACAAGGTGTGTTGAAGGTCCTATTAGTTCTAAAAGATACTAAAATTATAATTTTAACACATTTGTGTAAGAAGCTAAAAGATTGCAGGCATTCTGAGGTTATTTACCTCCTGCGTTCCCCATACAACTGATTAACAAGGTTTATACAAACAAAAGATGGTTGTGTACTAAGTACTATTTTAAGTGTTGATTATGTTAAATTGTGGTGATTGATTTTTCTTGGTATTTGCAAGAAGTAACATATATATATATATATATATATATATATATATATAAAGTATATTTTAAAAATTAATAATTTAATTTAAAAAAAATCTTTAAATTTTAAAAATTTAATTTGGATAGTTTAGTTAATTTATCTCAAGTCAAGTTTATAAAAATGAAGCAAGGACCTGTAATCTGAAATTGTAGTAAGTTAATATTTTAACTTAATATTATTAACAGATTGTAATTGTAATACAAGGTGATTATTATTGAAAGAGTCATCCTTTAATAATGTTTAAACAGGTTTTTAAAAAGTGGCTTGCTTTCTTCATTTATTGAATTGTGCTTCTGAAAGATCTTATCAAGGCAATAGAACTACTCTGAAAAAGTGTTTGAAAAGTCAGTTTTTAATTAATTTAACCATCTTATTTTAACCAGTTTAACCATCTTATTCATGTTTATCAACTTATTTAAATTATTTAATCTGTTATTAATAACAATGTTATCATGACTTAATATAATTTTTTAATTACAACAATTTTATGGAACAATCCAAATACAAAAATGTTCAGTTAAATATATTATGAATTTCAACATTAACATCTCTATAGTTTTTTTGCACTCTTAAGTTTCTTATAAATGTATCAGTTGCTATACTCTGTTTTCAGAAAATTTTCCTCACACTATGTAGATGTGCAGAGAGATAGTATTAATATTTTATGGGAAATGACCTGCTGAGAGGGAGCATCCACCATTGACTGTCATGTTAAATGAGATATTGAGGAGGTCTGAGGGAAATTTTATTTTTACACTACTGATAAAAATTTCAAATAAACCATTTACAAAAGTGGTGTATACTTCTATGTCAACATTCAAATACAAATTTTATCTTTTAATTTTATACAGCAAAGTATGAATTACTACAATTAGACCGATGACTTCACTAGAACAGTCATAAAAATAAGTTAAATAATAAATGTGTATATAATTGGTTACAGTAGTAAATATTATATTTTAACTTAATTTGTATTCATAAAATTCTGTAGTAATTTTACAATTTAAAAAAGAAGTAATACATGTGATTGTTGCTTTCTAATGAAAGTTTATTTTAAATGTTGAATAAATAAAATGTTCACTAGACTTTTTCATCTGCCTCGCTTAATAATTGAATGACTTGTTAGCAGGTGATGAGTGTTACCTCTCAGCAAGGCATTACCCAAAGAAAATACAATTTTTCCCTTTAGTCCAGACCTATTCATAGTTTAATGTATGAATTACGAGAAGATATTAGATTATTCACTTCGTTAGTTTTCTCCCTTTTTCATTTGTATGAAAAAACCATTTATAAAAACTTTTTTAAAAGTTCTACAAGAACTGCACTTCTAAAATAAGTTTAATAGCTTAATAAATGTATTAAATACCAAGTTTAATATATTAGCTTAACGTAACAGAAGTTTTTATAATTTATTGTTACAGAATCCTAAAAAACTCACTGTTTATGTGAGCAAGTATAAAATGACTAATATAAATGGTGTTCTCTTAGAATCTACTTACATTCCACGAACACATCTTGTTTATGTATCGACAAGTAAAGGTAAGTATATAGTTATTAATTCTTTAATTAGTTAAAGGAGTGAGTAAAATGTTATCCGTGACAAAAACAAATATTAAAGAAATCCATACTAGTAAGTACTGTTTAGCCTATGATGAAGTGAATCATATTTGTGTTGATTTTCCGGTTAACAGCCCTAAAGTTGGTTGGCAGTAGCTCTCCACTCTTCTCTCTTCTCTTTATCAGCTTTTCTCTTTAGTGTTCCCAGTATGAATTACAGTTCATATCATCCATTATCTGTTTTATGAACTCTAAACATGGTCTTCCCCTACAACTCCAACCACAGTGTAATTACCCTTCTCCAACTTTAATAGTACGATTATAATTCTCTTATTAACAAATTTACAACTAGCAATATCAGATCCAAACTGCCTAGAATCAAGGATAGTGATTCCTCCACTATAAAGAATTTCATACTACCTCAAAATCCTTTGTTCCCTTTGGTTTCTTCTTGGTCTCTGTAATCACAGCAATATATATCTTCCAAGTATTCAACTTGGTCATCAACTCTTCCTCCCTAACACTAAATCCTCTCATGTTTCAAGTTGCTAGCTTTAATAATTTCCTGGGTCCATCTGTAGTACATTTCCTAGAATCATAATTATTTACATTTCCAAATTGTTTCATCCATTTTCTCAGTCTGTATCCAAGGCTGTCAAGAAGCTTGCCAGTAAATATAAAGCTTGGTTGGGATATAAGCCCTATGTAGCCAAAGTTTCATCATGGGTTTGTCATCTCACTGCCTCCTAACTTTCTGGCTTTCAATTGGGGTACCCTTCCCTAGGCTAATCTGCTCTGTTGACCATTGCGAGTTACCTCCTTCCTCCTCCTCCTCTCAAGACTGTTGACCATTCGTCACTTGTAACCCTAGGTAAGAATCCTGTGACTGGGTATGACAATCTGGAGCCAGATAGACCCAGGTTTTTTAACAAGGTTACACTTCCTGTCCCTCCATATTTCCCCATCATTTTGAGAGATGGGCCGAGCTTGGGAGCGGCCTGTGGTGGTGTTAAAATAAAATAAAAAGTACAAGTTTGGAAAAATATGAGTTGATATTGATAATTTTATCTTCACATAAGATTTCAATCCACTGTGTTTTGTAAACTCAAAATGGTTTAAGTAAAAATTGACATTTTTTAAATTAATCTATTCATTTTACCAGTCAACTTACAAATTCGGAACACTTTTTAAATTACTTTTCTTTGGATAAAATTTTAAATAAGCAAACTATAAAATACACAAAAAAAGCAATGTTAGAATGATTTTCACATATCATTGGAGAAGGGCCTAAATTATTTCTGTAAGGAATAAGCAAGAAATCTCATTAACATTGTTGCTTTAGTCTTTATAAAATGGTAAAGTGATTGGTTTTGTACATTTATTTAATACTATATCAATCTCATTATATATTTTTTTCAGGTTATATAACAATGTGGAGTGATACTGCTTTTCATAAATCATTCAGAAAAACACCAGTAACAAATAAAAAAATACCCGTTAAAAAAATTAAACTTCAAAATGAGAGTATATGTGTTATTAAATGTGTTCAAAGAAAAAGAAGGTGAGTGAAAAAAGCATAGTTTAGTTTGTTTTTTTTATTTAGCAAACAAGAAAAGGTTGTTATAAAGAAAGTAATTATTTTTTCTTAGCTTCATTCTTTTATTATGTAAAACATAAAAGAAAAGAATGAAGCGAAGAAAGGTCAACATAGAAAAAGGTAATAAAAAAGTCAGGTTTTAATGAATATACTATGAAAGTATATAAAGAGGTACACATGTCTGCTGTGGGTTTCAGGCAAATTTTCTGGGAGGGCTTTCTGAAAATACAGATTATTTACAATTCTGTTATAAAAATTGCAGAAAATTTGTTTCCAAACTCTTTGGCTTTATGCCACTGCGTCATAAATGTATTCACTAAAGTTTAACTTGTTAATTAATTGCGTATAAATGCATAAATATTGTAACAGGTCTAATTAGAAATGAAAGATTACAATTTTATAGTAGACTGAATAGATAGGAGCTATTATTCTGATGGGAAAGAGAATAAAAACAAATAGGTTATGAGTCACTGGAAGTAACAAACTGGAAAAGCAATTTTGACAATAAATCATTTGACCTTGAGCAAAATTTAACTTTTTTCCTTACAGTAGTTAAACCATGTGTTTTCCTTTTCATACACATGGTTTTTTAGCATGTGAACTATCTGCAGGCAAGCAATTAGTGATGTGGCGAATGATTCGTATTTAACACTATATTGACTTCCTCACAATTATTTTAACAATACAATCACGGTCGCCAATAATAGTGAACATGATTCGTATAAATAACCAACACGATATCAAGCCTTCTCACAATAATTTATTTAACACAAGAAAACAAAAACTTACAACGCTTAACAAAATCTACATGAAACAATTTTAAACTTAGCGGGAGCATAACGACATCAGAACACGTAACACGACTGAACCAATCGGGTCCCTCGACCCGCTTATATATCGTAAGCCGTCCATCTAGAAACGACTAGAAGATTCTATTTGCTTCTATTACAAATATCTTCATTATTTATAAATACAATTAACTCTAAACAATATAAATAATTACTTTAATTACAGAACTAAACTTTATAAATGTCAACTGCCAAATAAAAATTCATTCTTAAGTAAAAATAATAATTCAAACAAACATACAGCTTTACTGTTTCTAATACAATCCAGTACGTATTCTCTATAAGTTTCTAGCAATTCGAAATCTGACCACTAGACAAACTCTAAATTATTTAAATACTATTAACATACAAATGAAATATTAACAAAATATTATTATTAAATACAGAAATTAAATATTATTAACAAGATACCATTATTAAATATTACTAGCATAACAATTTAACAATGTTTATAATTTTAAATAGTTATAAATTTATTTTGTGGACTTCAATATATTTGGGGAGTTGTACTACAACATAAACCTTGTACAGTTACTGAATGATCTAAAGATTTCTTAATTCGCTACATTTCGGGTTAACCCCACTAACATCAGTTTGACGGTCTTTTTCATCTTAATTTAACAAATTTAATAACTGCAAAAAAACATATCATTATTAAAAAAAGTACATACAATCTTGAAGCCTGCTTGATTGACTGGATTTGAGATTTTGAAGTTAAAACTTGTTAATGAAAATGTTTATGGAGGTTTTATTCATGTTAAACAAAAAAGGTAATTCTGCTTAAAAATTCATTTTTTGAAAAAAAAAAAAAATGAAGTAGAATAAAAGGAAATATGGTAATATTTTCTTTTAAAATACTTGAAGCAGTTGCTATTTCATCCCATTTTCCTGGAAAGAAAAAACTTTATGATGTAACAATTTAATACTGATGCATCTAATTTCTTTAATCAATTAATTTATCCTATCTTTTTCTCTAATCAGATGTAACAATTTATACAAATAATTATAATTCCCCATATATATATTGAAGTCCAGAAAATAAATTTATAACTAATTAAAGTGATAAACATTGTTAAATTGTTATGTTAATAATATT
>JAAAKQ030054262.1:0-16122 GCA_010016005.3 Zanna intricata | reverse complement strand
TATATATATATATATATATATATATATGTGTGTGTGTGTGTGTGTGTGTGTGTGTGTGTGTGTGTGTGTGTGTGTTTTCTTAACTTTACCCATGCACGCACAATAAATATTCTGTATTTTAAATATAGATGGGAAAAACCCTGCTTACTCACTCATCACTTATTTTCCTGAAATTTGGCATAATTATTCTCAAGAGGGATCTTTAGAAAAAGTAAGAAAAACTAATCTGATTAAGAACCCAAAGAGGATAAATTAAAAAAGTGGGTGGAAACGTGTGCTGGAAACTTGAAACTTGGCAAAGATATTCCCTTTGGTAATAAGCTATAACTAAGAAGAAATATTTTCCTCTCTTACTTATTGAAGGTAAAAAAAAAAATGCAAACTTATTTTCCAGTATCAGTATATTTCATATCAGTTGAAAAGTAACATGTAAATTTTTTAAGATTTAATCAAATAAATAATACTTCAGGTGTCAATATTATTCCGTGCATGATGTAGTCCAACACATGCTGTTAGCATTTATTTCAGATATTAATACAACCCATGTGTCACATATGACCATATGATTATGGCCATTATTATATTGTTGATTTAAAAATAACATAATACTTTTGACATAAAATAACCAGAATTTTTATTTTATCCAGTATTTTCAGTAAATTTGTTTTACATGTACAAAGATGGCAATCATTCACATCATATTAGATTATTAAGACATTTAGGCCTCTGAAACAACAACACAATGTAACAAAGAAATTTTAAATAAGAACAAGGGAAATAAATGACTAGTTTCATACATTTTTTCCTCTAAAAGCAATATGTACTGCTATCCTAAATCTTGTACAAGAAATTTGTTAGATTTAAAATAAATACAATTTTTTTTAAAATATTTTGAAAAAGATATAAATTTTATAGATTGTGTGAAATGAAAGGAAGATCTGACAGAAAATATCAACACTATTCTGAAATTTGCCTGTTAGGTTTATTGTGGTAAACCACAATAAAATTCAAAGTTAAAAAAAGCTGAGTTTATAAAAAAAATTATGTTTACAGTAACTTAACATACACAATTAAAAGAATGTATTTAGAAAAAGAAATAGTTTTAACTTTATTGAAATTTGAAAAGAAAATATTTTTAAAATGTTTACTAACAGTGATGATGTAAACACAAACATATAAATGAATATATACAGTACATTTATGTGTGTTTCTATGTATGTAAATGATACATTGATGAACACGTATACATCGTTGTTTCTTGAACAAGTTTACAGTTATTATTAAATAAATATCAATTTGGCTCTTACAAAATTAAAATAAATGTCATCATGTTACTATACTAAGTTAGAGTTACATTATACATACAGTAACATAGAATGAAATGTAATAATATTTTAGAATAATAAAACATAATCAAATGCTTATGCTATCCATAACTAGTACAAGCCAACACTGTCATGTTATAATGTGTACTAGCATCATCGATAACAAATAAGCACAATTTTTTTAATGTAACTGATACTACAAATCATTGTTACCATAGACATTGATTCAAATTTATAATCATTCAAGATATAATGTAGGAATAAATTAAACCGTTGTACTTTTATAACATAAACATCCTGTTAACTAAGTATAATATGAATGTTGCCATTGTACAGATCATCTTAGTCTATCTGTATTTCCTAAGTATTTACAGCTTATTTATCTTACACATCAGATTAAAACTGAATTTAATGTGGTATTATACTCACTGATCGTCATATTATTTTATTGTATTCATATAAAAATACATTTTCAGCAAAATTTAGCAAGTTACTCCAATATCATTAACTGCTAGCTATAATTAAAAATATCTTTTAATGTAACTATTTAGATTAACTTTAGAAAGTCATAAAAGTTTTATTAACTTCATGCCATACTCCATATTGTAATTTTGCTATTTTGATTTTTAAGGATTCCATCTCAGCACATTATAAAGAAATAATGTGTTAACAAATAAATATGAAATTAATGAGATACACATCTCATTCAACACAAATAATTTTACTTTTATTAACTGAATCTTGTTGCATTATGGATACATATGAGACTCATTTATTCATGACTGAACGATTTTGTGCTTCATTAAAAAATAAACATTTTTAAAGATTCACATAATTAATAATTATATTCACTTTTTCATATTTTTATAATTATTATTATTAATATGCAGCTTATGAAAGCTGATAAAAAGTATTGTTTAACATTTTTTGTAGAGACAAAAAAAGTATGTCATTAAGTGCTAACAATATAACTGTGAATTCTTTGATCCGTTCACAGATGACAGTGAGTTGTTCAACATATGTGAGTTGAACAAACTAAACTGAAAAATTTTTACATTAGAAAGTGCAAGGTTCACATGTAGTCACAATTGTTGAATATTCATTCAGTGATTTGTCACTCAACAATGGTTACTTCACTCACATATGTTGTAGACAGAATACAGAATTAGTAGAGAAGTGTGATTGTGACAGCTAAATTTCATAGAGGAGATACATTAATTGTCATCAATTGCTGTCTGCAAAATTTTAAGAGAATTAATCATAAATTAGTTAAAGTATACACAGTTAGAAACTAATATGAATGATGTAGGGGCAGATACACCAAATGTTCTTTTAAGGGGGCAAAATAAAGTAAAAAAAGGGGGCTATATATACATATATATATTTTTTTTCATCTTATGATACATGGAAATTTATAAAATTTATATTATAATGCAAATAAATAATAATAATAAAAAAAAATACATATACATATTTATTTATAATATTTACATATGATAACATTACAAACACTCTTTAATATATGTTATGCATACAGTCAAAAATGATTTTTATTTAACTGAAAAATATGATAAAATCTCTTCAGCTGAGTAAATAATGGATAAAAATATTTTAATCTACCAAAATATTTTCTCCATAGGTTAAATATACCAAAAACTTCAATTTATTTATTTGAGAATACCTGGAGATACAATTATTTTTAAAAAATAATAACAAAACTCCCTTTTGACACGCCGGAAGGCGGAGGTAGATTTCATCAATGCTAAGTAGGGGATAAAAAAGATTTTCACCTTAACATTAAGAAAAACTTCAAATTTACTTGATATGAAAATGGTTGAATGTGATAAAAGTTTCAAATGCTCAGCATATGTCAAGCCCTCTTCTTCTTACAATTCCAGCAACATTTTGGTCATCCCATGCCGTAAGGATTGGTCATAAAAAAATTGTTTCAGATAAAATTTTTAGGTAATGTTTAGAGGGCTAACAACCACTTTAAACCGATTCGATACTGGGCCTATTAAGAGAAGTATGATTTTTTGTCTTCGAAACCCAATTTTTTCCACCCCATGGGCCAATAGTTCGTGATATGGAAAAACTTTACTTAGATAAGTTTTGGGCCCTTATCCAAAGAATGGTGGAAGTTTAAACGAATTTGATGTTTTACTTGATAAGAAAGTTATAGCGATATTTTTTTTTTCTAAAAAGCCCCCCCATGGTTCGAATTTGCTCATTAACGAACTCGACCGAGATTTTGAGTCGTTATATTTTATGTCTCAATTTGAAAGTGATTGGCGCAAAATTACGACAATTATCGTGTCCACAAGTTAGTGAAATATGTCGAGATATACATATATATAAACTTTTGAACTCACGGTGGTTTGGGGGTCTAGGGTATATGTAACGCAAAGATATGTCGAAATTTTCCGGAAGTCGAATCTTCGTACCCATTACAAAAAAAAAAACTCAGTACTTATAACTAATTAGAAAAGTAATCGATTAAAACAGTTAAATATCAATTAAAAAGTAACTGGATTGTTTTCTTTTGGATAGTACTACAAAAAAATACTATTCATCAAAAAATTACAAAATAGTTGTTACACATATAAACACTAATTTTAATTAGTATTGAAGAGACTAATTATTTATTCACTAGTTCATGAAACTTATTTACACATCAAAGTGGATCTCCAGACTAAAAACAAAAAAATTAGCTTTTTAAAAATATAAAATGCTTATATAAATGTAAAAGGTTAACATATTTAAGAAAACAAATACACAAAACAATACAAAAAAAATTATTTCATTGATAAAAGAAAATATACTTGCTTTTTTAAACATCTATACACATTACATACATCAATACATACTATGTATCGCCAATATTTATTCAGACTAATCATAAAACATACTTCTTAGAAAAGATGTAAGGAATACATTATTTTTAACATCAAAATAAGTTGCATTAGAGAAAATACAGATGATTCCAAATTGTGTGGTATTCTCTCGGGAGATGATTCCATAGACGGACAAATAAACAGGTCAGAAATCAGAAATGGTTCTCTAGAGAACTTCGGTTCGCGAAACATTTAGCTCTCCTTTCTGTTCCCTCTATAAAATTAAACCATATTAACAGTTTTGGGTACAAACCAAGGCGTAAATTTGGTGCTTTCAATAATTTTTGATCTAGTAAATTGAATAAAAGTGGTCTCAGATCTCTATATGACATAGGTTTTATGAAAAAAAAAGGGAAAACACGAAAAGGTTTTGTCGGAAAATACTTCACTTTTTCAGGTTTGGAATAAAATAACTTTACTAATTTACCAGTAAACAAACAAAAATTTCTAGTTAACTTTGATGGAAATTTAATTCTGATAAAACTTATGGAAATAACGACTATTAAAATTAAACCCAAATTTTGGTACTTCAACTTTAATTACAAACAAAACACTCAAGCAGAATCGAAAAAGTGATACGATTTTAAACAGAACAATTTACATACAAAAGCTAAAATTTATAAAAACAGCTGAACAACAATTAAATTTAGCATCTAGCATTTGAATATTCATTTGAGCGGTGTTTGTGGTGTTATTGTTGGGTCAGTCATTCACAGTGGGTGATACACAAATTTTTTTTACTTTGAGGAGTTGATGGTCATTTTGTTAATTATGATAAAGTATATAAAATGGATTTATACTGCTGTTTACGTGAAACCCTGAAAATTATCCAGATCGAAGAGTACCGGATCGTAAAACATTTGAGGCTTTGGAGGGGCGAATTCGAGAAACATGTATGCTTAAACCAAAATGATTCGATGCTGGTTGAGAAAAATTTGTGAGAAACACCAGCTCTGAAGAAGCAATATTGTATGCAGTACAATTATCTCCCCCCGCCTCAAGTACCAGAAGATTGTCAAATCGCTTTCATGTTTCGCAATCAAACATTTGGCGAACCACGGGAGCAAAAAATATACTGATTCCATACAACACGTACGCAAGAGAGACTACCACCTGATTTTGATAAACGGATCAAATTATATCGATAGTAAATTATAAAATGTAAACATCATCCCGATTACCTATGTCATATTCTAATTACTGATGAATCTGTTTTACAAGAAATGGCATTGTAAATTATCAAAACACTCACACTTGGGAAAAAGAGAATCTAAGCGACTGCTACAAGTCATTTCCAACGCACTTTTTCATTTAACGGTTGGTGTGGTATTCTTGGTATAATCTCATAGCAACTTTTTTATTACCGCCAAGACCCAATAGAGAGCGGTACTTACATTTCTGCAAACAAATCTGATAGAATCTTCGAAGATATTCCACCTGCAGATAAAATGCAGTTGTGGATTTTCGATGACAGCTCATTACAGTGTCTCACTGCTGTCGTAATGTGATCAATCGTTTAAATAACACATTTAGTAAGCGATGCACAGATCGAAACGGACCAGTAAAATGGCCACCTCGATCTCCCGATCTCACGCCAACGGACTTTTCCTTTGGGGGCTGGGTAAAGTCGTTAGTCTATTCAGCTCGTACCGGCACACAATAATTGAGACAACAATAATAGAAGTTGGAGCTACAGTTAGGAATAATAATAATGCTGTCAGACGTGCCCGGGTACCATGGATTCGCCGAGCAGAACTCTGCATTGAACAGAATGACGACGGCGTAGAGCTTTGAAGAAATGTTTGCAGCTTTATCAAATAATCACTTTGATATTCAATCATTTTTAGAAAAAACCAAAAAGTATTTGATTTTTATTTATTTTTATTTTTTTCTTTCTATAATTGATAAATTTTCTATTTGTTTTCATTTAGATGAAGTTGTTCAAACATTGCTGAAAATTCGTGAATTTAAAACTGCTCTTTTCCGATCCAGTTTGTGTGTTCTGTTTCTAATTAAAGTTAAACTTTTCAAATCTGTATTTTATTTTAATAGATGTTATTTACATCAATTTTCTCAGAATTTAATTCTCTAGAAAGGTAACTAGAGATTTTTGTTTGTTTATTGGTAAATTGACGAAGTTATTTTTTTCCAACCCTAAAAAAGTGTGTTTTCCAACAAAACCTTTTTACGTGTTTTGCTCATTTTTCTTAAAATCTAAGAGAGATAGAGGTCTGAGTCCATTTAAAATCAATTTCTTAGATTAAAAACTATAAGGAAAAACCACATTTACCCCTGAATTTGTACCCCAAGAATTGTAGTACGGTTTAATTTCACAGAGGGAGCAAGAAGCTAAAAGCTTCGCGAGACGAAACTCGCTAAGAAACCGTTTTCTGACCTATGTTTATAAATGAACCTTTTTTTTTTTTTATAGTTTTGTCCGAAGAATCATCTCTTGAGATTGTCGTGCAATTTTAAATCATTCTGTATGCGAGTACGATAGATATTAACCAGGTAGTTTGGTGTCAACCCACCGGGTTGGTCTAGTGGTTAACTCGTCATCTCAAATCAGCTGATTTCTAAGTCGAGATTTTTAAGGTTTAAATCCTAGTAATGTCAGTTACTTTTATACGGATTTGAATACTAGATCTTGGATACCGGTGTTCTTTGGCGTTCGATTTCAATTAACCACACATCTCAGGAATTGGTTGACCGAGACTATATAAGATTACATTTCATTTACATTCATACATATCATCCTTATTCATCCTCTGAAGTAATACGTTACGGTGGTTCCAGAGGCTAAACAAAAAAAAGAGAGAGGTAGTTTGGTGTCACAACATACTAAAAAATAAATTCTCTTAGGGGGTGATTCCCTATCCCCCTCTCTGGATCCACCCTGAACCTATGGGATTAATCTTTAAGTTATTAAACCTTATTTAAACCTTAATTCTTCTTTATTTATACTACACGATTATTTTTATAACCTAGACGCAATTTCAAGTACCGTCAGTCACAGAGTTATCGCGTTTAGAGAACTCAGTCAGTATTCATAATATAAACTGGTAAACTGTCAGAGTATATGTATCCGGAATTCAGGAAAATATATTTAACATTCGACACGTACAATTATTAAGTTGTATAAATACATTTTCGGTCACAGTTTACCTCAAAGTTCAATGAAAGCAGTAATAAAAAATTATTATATCAATCAAACAATTCCTGAGTTTAAATCGAACATTTACATACATACACAAGGATATTCTGATTTATATATACCACTAAGTTTAATTATGTGACTCGGAGGAAAAAAAAGAAGAAAAATATTACTTTAACCGATGTTTATAAATCTTAAATACTGAAGTTTATAATTTTGTACGATGTCAATCAGTTTTGTAATTTAGTATACAGTATATATATCCAGTATGCATATCTCTAGCGTACAATTCACATATACTACATTAACACGGTAAAACAGATGAAAGAAAAACCCTTAAATCTAGCAATTGAAATATTTTTCATAAAAAGAAAATTTAATAAGCAATCCATTTAAAAATGGTTATACGGCTATAAAAAGTGTAATTAAAATTAACTGGCTAGCAGTTAACTACTGAAAAAAAAACTCAAAATTTCACTAAACTTTCATATACGGTACCGAGAGTTTATTTCGAAACTTATTCAAATCGCATTGTTGGTCATTAAGCGAGCATTAATAAAGATTATCGAGCGTCACATTTTTATGAAAAAAATCCTCTGAAGATATACCTTAACGGTAGTTCCGGAGGTTAAAAATAAATAAATAAATAAAGAAAGAAATTTTATCCCGATAGGTAAGAACAGTTACAAACAGAAATTTCACAGATTCAAATTGGTTTTTAAATCTCAAATAAAAATCAACACATTTTTTTTAGAAAGGCGGATAATTGATACTCTCGATTCCGGCTTGCATCTTTAAATAAAGTTTACAATTATTTAATTCTTAAAGAAAAATACAAAATAAGAGATAAAAGACCAGAAAGAACAGAAAAAAGAGATAAATTCCAAACTACAGGAGGGATTAATAACAATCTAATTAATGAATCGGTGAGGTAACAAGATTAAAATTACGATTCACACTGAAAGCAAAATGCATCCCTAAACTATCCACTTTCAGTCCAGGTATGATATATATTCAAATTTACGCTAAAAAAAAAAATTCAGGTTCATGGCGGGTCCATCGCAAATTATTAGTCGGAAATTAGCCCCTACCTCTTTCAAAAGATACACTCTTAGAGCAGATGACTATACTAGAATACAGGAATAAATATTATAATTGTTACTAACTGCAATAAATGTAGAAATCGATTGAAACGTTAAACTCGACAAGAATTTTAAAACCGATCCGAGGAATAATGTTTCGCAACTACTGCTTTTGCACACCTCTTGTATCGCAATAATCCATTAATTATATTGTAGCTGTTAATTACCGACTGTATTACTGACGATTAATAATTACCAATATTTCCCCTGCTGAGCCGAGGCACTATATACGAGGTACCATAACGTTTCACAATAGAAAGGATATAGCTGAAATGATATAGGTTGGCCTTCATGATCGCTTAATACTGCCGCCAAGACTCAGGTAACACATGCAAAACAAAACTACAGCCGACTCTCGATAACACGAACCTTAAATAAGGAGTATTTTTATAAATACTATAGCAGTGAACGCAGGGGAAAGGAAAAAATGATATCGCTGCTGAGTTTAACATTCAATCTAGTACTTAACAACTCTGAAAAATGAGATAGAGATTCTGAAACGAGGCAATGAATGCGAACTACAATATAAGCTGAGATTCCTGATGTTGAAAAGTTTACGGTTGAGTGGTTCCAACAAAGCAGAGACAATAAGATAACTTTGTAAACATAACATTTTATAAGGAAAAACATATTAAGTTTAGGACAGTGTATTTTCTCGGCTGTTGTTTCTAATGTACATTATTATGTTTATTATTTATAATAAGCCGCTAAGTATTTAAAGTTGTTTTGTAATCATTTAATGTACAGCACAGTACTCATAGATTTGTAGTCGCTACAAGAAAATATATTACATCACAAAAGATTTTACCTCTGCATCTCGAAATTTCCTCATTTACATCTCTGTATCTCGAAGTAATTTATAACCTCTTTAAGTCAAAAAAGTCTGAAAATTAACTTCTGTAACTCGAACTCTACATAATTCAAAGTAATTACTTATTTCGAGTTATCGAGAGTCGATTGGTTGACTGTGTAAAATGTGCTGGACTAAATGAAATGACATGTAATGATTTGTTAATCGAATTCCAGCGAGTTCGTATACACAGAGAATCACAAAAGTTTTTTTTATAAATTATTGCTTGTCGTTTAAGTATCCAAATAATGTTATTTTAATCTTCTTTAAACATTTTATTTAAATTAATTTCTAATTATTTTTTAAACTATTCGTCATTTACTAAAAACTATAAAGTTTTGAAACAAACCGGATCAGATTTTTTAAATAAAACTTTCTTTAATAACTTATTTCATAATTTTTTGGCAAATCACTGAAGAGGATCGAGCAACTGAAAATATTTTAGAGAGATCTTTTTAAAAACTTTTATTAATATAATCAGATTCGGTTTTTCGTTTTAAAAGTTGACAGTTTTAAGTAAATTTCATCGTTGATCATTACACACAAATATACAACAGATCTTATTTATTTAATCTTTAATTAAACGCCAGCTGCATAATAAAATATTAAAGTAAAAGTTTTGCATACTCAAGCGAACGAACTTTTATTCGTAGTATGCGGTTACTACTAATAAAAAAATAATAATATCGTCCCTTATTTTGTAGAATTTTTTATTTATTATTGGTTTTTTTTTTTTTAAATTTATACTGAAAAAATGACTGATACTAATTTATTGAGAATACTGAAAAAGTTATGTTAGAAAGATTTATCTTTATTTAGCACGTGAGTGGCACATTCCGTGTTAGATCACTGAACAGACTTACGCAAAGCATCAGTTTAATTAAAAATATACAAATGAGTTCATTGAAACCAAAAAACAAGATGTTTAGCAAATTACGTCATTGCGAAGACGAGAATCCAAATTCCTCTTTCATACAAGTGAAACATACGGGCTACCGCTTCCAATTGCAACAGTTGAGTTATACAGTGATGACCAACGTAAGTGAAGAACTGTTCACCGATTACAACGAATTAGCTAAATACCCGTATAAACTTGACACTCGTACCTAATTTACAAGAGCTGAGTCGCTACTCTGAGAGTAATAAAATTCTCTATAAAACCTCTCGCTGCGGTGAACAAAGGGAGAGAAAGACTAATAAATATCAGCGGCATTTCGGTAGGTTTGACGTTCTTCATATGCAACAGTAAACTGGGCTCGATGAAGAAGGCAACAGAAGACCTAAGAATAGGAATAGATACCTAATTGATATCATGTAGTAAATAAAACGAAACGTCTACAACCGGCCATAACAAATAAAAATAAACATTCCATTAAAGCTTCCGCTGTTATCACGTTCTCACACATCGTATTCCAGTCGTATATTATTAATAAATACCCTACGTACGGAGCCAGTCGTTCAGACGACGTACAGAAACCGCGCTGGGTGTATATAACCCGAACGATTTTAATTTGCGGACGAGTAACAGAATTAATATTTGAAAGCGTGTACGTAACAAAGTGGAAAGGAACAAAGGGAATTTAATTGAAATCGGTGAAGGGAAACGATATTAATGTACAAATCGGCTCACGAACGATTAGTTTAAAAAAAATTGTCGTACATATCAATGCAGCGGCTTTTATTAGTGAATCAGGAATAATATAAAAAGTCTGAAATGATTTAGGTAGCCTGCAACAAAAATACCCAACAATTTATAGTTCAAATATCAGGAAAATTATAAATATTTCCAAGATAATCATAAGAGCCCCGTGAACAGAGCGTCGAGTATACCCGAGAGTTTTTAAAATATAAAAAATAAATAAATACAGGGTTGAAATATAACTAAAAAAAAAAAATTATTTACGATGTATATAAAATCAAGCATCTATAACATAGTACAATAATAAATATAACTATATTAAGAAAGGAGAGCTGCAGTACTAGATTAAGTCATAGCTTATCGTCCCTTACACATGAAATAAGCATAAAAAACATTTTATTAAAATCTTGACGACCTTATTAACAGACAACGTTAAAGTAAAAATTATAATTTTACTTACCCGGCTAACAAAGGGAATTATAACTACAAGTCAGTAAAATTTACAATTTTTTTTTTGTAATGAAAATGCAATAAAATCATCCAAACCATTCAAAATAGCATTATTAACATTTTTAAAGATAAACTATACTCGTGTTCCCAAAAATTTACATGTTTTATTTAATTTGTTTTAAATGAATATATCACTCTAATTAAGCCCTTATAAGGGAAGAAATAGTTTGAAAACTTTGTCTTCCTTTAGAGGAAACATATTCTCACTATAAAATATGGTAGTTTTACGAAATTTTCTGAATGTTTATGGTTTCAAATACATCGACATGAAACTTGCTTCTTTGTTATTTTTAACAAAAAAATAATACTTGCCAGGATAAACGTAATTTTTAACCATTTCACAGAGATACAGGAGGGGTAACTAAAATAAAATAAAGTTGTTTATTTGTTCGAATAGCCCCCCCCCACAAATATTGTAATTCGAGACGAGATGATTAGAAATACCATTTTTTTAAATGATAATTTAATTTTTTGTTTAGAATTACATTTTTTTTATCTTCTAATTTTATAACCTTTAACTGATTTAACACATCGATATAAAAAAAAATTTACTACTATTTTTCTTTATTTAAGAAAATTTCGTAAGAATAAAATCTATTTTCAATTAGACCCACAGAGGAAAAGTTAAACCTTAATCTAAGCCAAACGTTAAAAAAGTTCAGCCAATTTGTTACCACTTTTTTTTTTTCAATTTAATTAGAAGATCGTACATTTTATAATAATTAGTTGCGTTCTAAGTAAGCTTTAGATGATTCATTAAGTGTCAAAACTCACATGCCGTTTTATTACCTCATCATAGAAGTATCATCATAGATACTTTTATGCGGCTACAGAAACGAATACTTACTTTTTTTCCAAAAAACTTTTAATTAATTTGCATTAATTTTTTTTTTTAGTTGGGTGTAAAATTATAATGTATATAGAAAAGATAAGAGCGATAGTATTATAAAAAAAAAAAAACACTTACTGCAGATCTTACTGCCATTTCTGCCCAATTTACAAGAAGGCCACATTTTATGAAAAGGCCAGACTGATCTGGAGAGGTATTAAAAATTTACATAAATTTCTATTAATATACTTCATTATACAACATAATAATTACAACGTAAGAAATATAAATCTTTAAAATTTTAAAAAACGTTATAAAGAGATACAAACATAAAGGGAGTTTTCTTAAATCTAATCTTTTAACGAGTCGACTGCCGTGCATCACAATCCTTATGAGTCACCATTGACTAGAAGTGGGCCGTACAAATACTCTTAAACAAACGAGTCACAGATAAACATTTAACATTCCAAATATTGCGTTACATTTCAACATATACATCCTTCGAAAGCCACGGCCTCACAGAAGAGCAGAGTTGTTTTGACCTTTTTTTTAATCGATATTCATTATTTCATAAATGTATAGATGTTTGTAAAATAACACAAAACAATTAATATAGAGTTCAATTTTACATATCCTTCTCTTATGATTTTTTTTCGAATCAATATTGTTATTAATTTTTTATTGATTATAAATAAATTATTTTCTTTTACATTGAAATTTGGGCAAAATTATAAATTTGATTCATATATTTTTATTAAAAAAATCAGATTATTTATTTTATGATTACTTAATTTATTACTTACTTTACATTGAGTAATGTTATTAGGTTTTAATTTAGAATTATTACATCAATAAAATTATAATTTGTCCGTGGAAAGTTTTTTTGTTTTCCAGAGACATTGCTTTTGGAAAGTTGTTCTTTATTTGCACATTATTTAATTCATTGTACGGCTAAAACGTGAGCCACATGATTTGCATGAACATTAATCAAGTGGGGTCATGTGATCGGATTGTCACCCCTTTTATAGTTTAAAATAATAAAAAAACTTATATATATATATATATATATATTAATCTGAATGAAAATGTTCACCAATATTGATTGGTAGAGAAAAAAAAAACAAAAAAATACTTAGAAAACCTAATATAAAATATTTTTGTGGTAGAATATGTGCCTAGTTTTTTCGAGCACAAATACATGAGTTCCAAATTTTGTACACGATCTATATAAAATGTCTTTTGTATAAGTACGTTAAAATTGCTGGGATAAGATAATTTCAAAGTACGTCCTTGTTACAGTTCCAAGGACACGGCATGCTCTTGATTAAATTTTGTTTTAATAGTATTCATGAAGAGTAAAAACAAGACAGAATCAATAACACAATATAATATATACAAAGAATTTATGCGGATACAGTATCACCTAAACAGCAAACCTGAACATGGACATTTTACAAAAATAATGTATTTGTAGGAATAAACTAATATGTACGGATTAATAACATAATTTATCAAAATAACTTTCTTACAAAATAAATCTAATATTTCGTGATTTCACTAAAAGAAATTAAACCATATATTAAAATGTCAGTAATAAGAATCTTCTAACTTGATTAAACGTGATTTTATACACATAATAACATGTGTATTTACATAACATGTAAACAGCAGTATCGTATACACTTGTAATTACACAGTAACCCCTTTAACAATCTGTGATTGTAAGCTGTGTATTTTATTTAAAACATTTTCTCTGCACTCTAATATATCTACATATGCAACTATTAACAAATAACTTTTATTAATTATGATTGCTAGACTTAAGTTACATCGAATATAATTTCTTAATTAAATAATTCGTTAGTTATCTTAATATAAATACTTTTTACCATCGATAATCATATAAAATAAATGTAACATGAATATAATTTTTTTTTTTTTTTTAAACACCGACTAGATCTGGTAACTAACTGCGAGAAGGACTCTAGCTAGCATTCCTAAGATAATGTTGTTAATCAAACGCCACTAACACTGTCATCGATTTTAAAGCCTCTCTAAGATGATGGCCGATTACTTAAGCTTGTACCGTGTTAAACCAAAATTTTTAAAGATCCTCAATCGCTTTAAAAACTTGAACCTCATCCGCATCGTTTAGTCTCTCTATTTTTCCGTTTAGCCTCCGGAACCACACTGTTTACTTCAGAGAATGAATGAGGATGACATGTATGAATATAAATGAAGTGTAGTCTTGTATAGTCTCAGGTCGACCATTCCTGAGATATGTGGGTAATTGAAACCCAACCACCAAAGAACACCGATATCCACGATCTAGTACTCAAATCCGAATAAAATTAACTGCCTTTACTAGGATTTTAACCTTAGAACTCTCGACTTCGAAATCAGCTGATTTGAGATGACGAGTTAACCACTAGACCAGCCCGGTGGGCTGCATCCATTAGTCTACAAATCCCCATACGAACACCCAAGTTAAGTAACACAGGGCACGATTAGTAAACAGAGAGGCGATAATTCATTGTGTCGTGTGCTCTTGGGATATTCTAGTAGATAATAGTTAAGAAGAGTAAAACTCCTGACGAATCCGCCTAAACACAGAAAACTGTGAGTATTATTGGGAACGGAAATGAAGTAAAAGAAAAAAATAACGCCTGAAAATAAATTCCTCGGAACGGTAAAAAATGCGGAATGAAGTGAAGGTAATATCCTATCCAGGTAAAAGAAGAGTACCCTTATTCACATGTTTGTATCCATAGGAATGTGGCGATAACAAACGACGCATTCTTCGCGGAATTCCCCCGAAGGTAACCGGAAATGTTCGAAGAGTAACCGGAACTCAAGCTGTTCTCACCAATCCACCGAATTTTTATTTGAAGGAAGTGATCTCGCTCGACTGCTGTTACGATGACTTCGCATTACTGTGACAGGCAGAACCTTACGTAAATTTTTGTAGCTGAGGAAGATCCCTTCCCCGCTCCTCCATCTAATAATTCGTCGCGGATCCACGGAGGTGTGTTCTTAGCAGTACGAAGTGAATATGGGAAACTCAAATATAAAAGTGCCAGATCAGAAATGAATTAAATAATAACGTACAGTATATAACTTAAAAACGTTAATAATTAATAAACCACTGAACGATCGAGAATTCATTATAGAAATCTTATTAACTGGTTTCAGGAACACCATTTAACACTTTTATAGCTGTTATTCCAATAGATTATTCCACGAACAATACAGAAATATGAAAATCGCAGTTATTGCGAATTCCGACCTCCCAAAAAAAAAGTATCTAATCACTAATCAAGTCATAGTTAAACGACTACAATCAAAATATTACATCGTTATTATACCTCACGACTTAATAAAAAACTGATATAACGGTTTAACGTTAATTTTAATGATTACGTCACCTACAATGAACAGACAATCATTATAATTCCATCCGATTTTATCTATGTACTATTTTAAAACAAAGTAAGACATGCAAAAGCTGTACAACCATCAATAACTGACAGCTTTCAATGAAAAATATAAGAGAGTACAAACTGCAAAAAATAGTAATATTATAATAAGGAATGATGTCAGAAAAATGAAATGTTTTGTTATCAAGTTTATTAAAAAAACAACCGTTCAGAAAAGTTTTTAATTTTAACTTTAAAACGGAGAAACAACCCTCCCTCCCCCTCACCACCTCTCTGTCTCTTTCTGTCGCTGTATCCCCCCCTCCTTCGCCGTCGTCGCCTGCCTCGTTACGATTCCCTTCG